>CAAKHC010011305.1:10532-26648 GCA_901007825.1 Macroramphosus scolopax
CCCACTTCACCTTTCACATCTCCAGCCGTTTATCAGGCCCAGTAGACAGGAGTCTATTCATCTTTCTCTCTCCTCACACACACACACACACACACACACACACACACACACACACACACACACACACACACACACACACACACACACACACACACACACACATAAACACAAGTATCGCCTCTCTTCAATAGATACCTGAAGCGTTCTTCCTGTAGCGCCTGCATTACAACTATGTAGTCTCTCTGATAGTGGCTTTTCAAGCCATCCAGGCTCTCTTCTAGTCTTGCCTGGCCGTCCCTCAGCTCCTGCACCTCCTGCAGCAGCATGTCCAGACTTGAGCTCTGACCCCTCTCCAGTGTGTTGCCCTTGGAACTGGGGGGGCCTCCAGGGGCCCCTGTGGTGCTGTTGGCCCCGGCTGAGCCTGATGTAGCACTAGAGCAGTCATCCTCACTACCATACTTGGGACTGGACTGGAGGTGATGCCCAGCACTGCCCAGGGAACGCCCGCCTACCACCCCTGCCACACCTTCTTCCACTGAGGGGTCGTCTAGAGAGTCTTTCAGCGAGGGGATGTTGTCAGCGCTGCCAAACTTGTTGCGAATCAGCGAGGCAATCTCCCGCGGTTTGGACACGACAGCCCCGGCGGCGGAGTGGGTGGCCTGAGAGAAGCTGGACAAGCCCCCTTTGACGCTGTCCACCACACCCTCGCTGAAGCCGGTCACTTTGGCCCCGACATCCTTCAGGCCCTGCTGCATGTCCCGCAGAACATCTTTGGGCTGTCGAGGGATACCGTTGTGCTCGACTTCCCGAAGCTTTCTGTGGTAGTGCTCCAGCTTCCTTTGCAGCTGCTGGATGGTCTGCGCCGACTTCTGGTTCTTTTTCTCAAAAACCTGCCAGCCACAGAGCAGGTTCTCAATAAACATGAAACAGACTGCAATAATCAACTCTGCTTAAACATGTTTAACAAGGTATTTTCCTTCGTCTTGGGACAAACAAACCAGCAGGTTTGATATTGACGCCGAGTAATCTTAACAGCTTGTCGGAAATATGAGCAAATGAATTCCCAAGATTATTTACAATCTTTACACAGGATATACATATTATTATTTCACCTGCTTGATGCGTGTGCTCTGCTGTTTGTCGGCATTGTTGGCCAGTTTGAGGTACTCTGCAACATTGTCATCCCTGGCTGTCTGCTCAATCTTAATTTGTTCGGTGAGTTTGAGGATCTTCTGCTGCAGCTGGGCGATTGCCTGCTTTGTGCGCTGGGGGTCTGGGGTGCCATCGTCAACCCCGGGGTATGAACAGTCTGCCCCACATGACACGGCGAGGGGTGTTTGAACCAACCCGCTCACCTCAAGCCGGTCAATCTGGAGAGAGAAGAAAAGAGAAGAGATATAGGTAAAGGGTCAGCGGAAAAATGATGGATTCAAGAGGCAGAAATGGGGGGGGGGAACAGGGAAGAAAAAGTTTGAGTTGAATATTGAGGTTTCTGAGTCATTTGCTGACACACTGAAAACATGCGCTTCTGCATTTCTGCAGCGAGTCGCCCAGAAAGAGAGCAAATCGAGTCAGCTGAGAAGGCAACTTGCGGTCAGCTTCTCTGAAGAGGAAGATGCGAGATATTATTTTTGGATTCAGGGCTTTACAAGAAAAGAAAGAAGAAAAGATAACTTTCATTATCCCAAAAACCTCAAATCATCCGAGCGTGATTTCAGCCACTACAAGTCTCTTTTTCTTTAAACAGCTGAGAGCAGAATGAGGAACACAATAGACAGAGGAATACTCTATTTTTTTTTTTTACAACAATTTCACAGAATATTTGTCTGTGTTGCTTTTTCTAATGATAACCTGATTTCGTCAAAAGGCCGCACACGTCTGTGATCAAATCTCAGGCACTATCTAAATTGTGTATTTCCCTGGATAAGCCCAACAAGAGAGGATGATGCAATTTCATCATAGGCAGATGATTCATTTCCTTCTAACACCTCAGGGAAGAATACACAGGGCAGAAGAACATTGTGCTGCTGCTGGAGATAATCGAGCTTAAATAGCGATTGAGAGGAAAATACAGTTCTGAGCATGTACAGAAAGTGAAGAGCAACAAAACGAGGGGAGGATAGAGAGGGGGGGGGTAATCTACCGGGCAGCCACATACCATCACTTAACAGGAGCTGGGCTTGCTCATGTAGTATTCCAAAGCCTTAACAGGTAAAAACATAACGCACCAGCGACTCAACGGCATGACTAATTGATGACACATACCACAGACGACAACACAAACCACAAAGCATCCGGTAGAAAAACCAAACCTTCAGGTAAAGGTTTCTCTATGACGAGAGAATCTAAGTACAGATTATCAAAAACCGGCTTCCTTTGACAAACTTTGCCACAACACGTGCGCAAACGCGGCGCTCACCTTTCCATTGGCCAAGCGGAAAAATTGTTCCCAGTGCATTTTCCCCGCAGTGAAGTCGGGCTGTGTATTTTCATCTATCCTAGCTTACTGGTGGAGATAAACAGCTAATCCTCGTCGGGATGATCCCGTTGCCGGTGGTTTCGCCGGTCACTGCTGTCTCTCCAACCTGCCGGCTTGTTGTGAAAGTTGAAGCGCACCTGAAACTCGACTGGGTAGAGCGGTAAGCCCCGCCCCCACCCAGAGAGGATGACATCATCCCCTGAGCTGCCGGGCAGGCAGCTGTCACTCATCCTCACTGAGGGCACAAATCCTTCCTCAGCGCTGGGACTTTTTATTTACTTTACACCGTGTCACCTTCTAATCACGGACTAAGAGTAATACAACTAAACTCTCTTATTGATACTTACTAAAGTTCATAACACAAATAAGATGTGTGTAGCTCAAAATACTGACAAGAGAAAACAGCTAAACAAAGATATCAAACTCAACAGATAAAAGCAAGGTCAAACATTTATCTATCAAATACAGGGACGAGCTGGACAATAAAATACACAAAGGTCAGATAGTTATTATGTACAATATAGTTCATGATACAGGTAGTGCAAATAGACAATTATTGAATAATCAGATTAATAATCAATGGTATTGCCTATTTAATTTTCTATTACAAACAAATTAATAAACTACATGGAGAATTTTAGGGCAAACTCCCTCAACCACACGGCAAAAAAAATCGCTTGTCAAAGATAAAAGTGGCACCAAAAATGGTATTGAAAAATCCAATAATTAAATAAGTGGAGTTAATCTTACAATCCAGTTAAACCAGAGGCGACAGGAAAGACTGGATGTCTGGGCTGAAATTTGAGACTATCAGCTCTCTGTGTCAGGCAATAGAGAAAAACTAGAGGGCAAGAAAAACCAGTCCAACAGGTCATTAACACACTCATACGTAGCCTATAGCACATTCCTCCGAATCCAGGGAAACCCAACAAATTCATCCAACATTTTTTAGTTAATTTAGCTAAAAGTTAAGTGGGTTTGAGTGTCAATTATTGTAGCATATGGTTGAATAGAAGATGGCCCTTAATCATGAGTCACTTCAGCTAACAAATGTTGTGTACAGTAAGTCTAATCACTTTTAAATCCTGTTGACGGGCAGCCAAGGCAGTCGAATGAATCAGGGAACTTAAATAGGCAGCAGGGCTGGCATGGTAAAGGACCGAGAAGTGACGTCTCAGAGCAGCACCTGGTCTCTTCTCAGCTATAAACAAAACAGTATTAATAGCTCGATGAGGCCAAGCATGCTCTTTACATCCAAATGTGCACTAATAGACTTCCAAGTTAGCGGTTGTCTCAGAGGTAACTCAGTTATCTGCATAATCAAAATAGGCCCTCGGACTACAGTTATACTGTAGATAAAGAGGGCAAAGAACGAGTCAGCTGAATCCTTTGAACTGCAGTATCCTGTAATGCAGAATAGATAGAGGTTTGACATTTTGTGATAAGAAGGCCTGGTGACCTGTACACACTGGCACCGAATCAATGCTCTGTCATTGATCACAAAAGCAAATCACTGCCAGAGTTTTTTCACTTACGTAAAGAGAGCAAACTTCTGGTCATTCAGGCGGTTACTATGAGCTCAGCTCTTCTCCACCTCCACAGTTCATATTTGACACTGCAAAGTTCACATGTATATATTTGCTCACAATAAATACAGCTTTTAATGGAAAGCTAATCTGAGCTCTGTTGCTCATTACTTCTACCAATGAGGTGATATTTTTGCTAGCGTTTGTTCGTCTGCTTGTTAGCAGGATCATACAAAAACTACAAAGCCAATTTTCACCAAACTTATTGGAGGGGTGTAGCATGGGCCGAGGAAGAAGCCATGACATTAGGAGGCAGATCGTTGTTTTTTTTTTAGCATTGGTGTTGGTGGAGGAGTGCCCTCGTCTGTCAGAATGATTACACAAAAACTAGCTGCTCCTGAGCTGAACTCCACACGGAGGCTTACTGTAAAAGCTGTCACGACACCTCCAGCTGTTCAAAACAACACATCAACTTTGTGGACAAACCCTAGTGACTTTCCAGACATGTGATTGTTGACTTGGATATACTAGAAAGGTTGGTTATAGGACTTGGCTAAGGACTTTCAGTTGTAAGTTATTATTACTGATATCGGGCAACGCTAAGCGACTTCTGAGTGCCTTGAAAAATGACAGTAGATAAAATGTAGAATTACTATTGTTAACACTGTGAAAAAAGCTACGTTCAATCTTCAGCTTTCTGACAGCGAACAAATTGGAGTAGTCTGTATCATCAGTGTCATCCCCAAATGGATGACTTTTGCTGTGACTAATCATGCATGTAATTAAAGATGGTGAGTTGAAGGATTAAACTAATTTCCCAGGGCCATACAAGTTGGAGCAACAAGCACTGAATCCCTGTGAAGCCGAATTGGAGAAGCAATGTATGTGCTTGTTTGTAATCAAGGGTGGAGCGCCTGATCCCTGTCTGATTAGACTTTATCAGTTCGACTGAAAGACAAAGGGTCAGCATAGATCTTTCCCCTGCCCAACGGCTCCTTTCAAGCAAGACTTTTCTCACTCTGTGTTCACATGCTATTGGGCCTCGTTGTGCAACAGTCTCTGATCCAAGTAAAGCTGGTTAGAGCCATTAAATGCCAAACCTGACTTACCGTGGATTCACAAGAGGCCTGGGAAAACGCAAAGCCAAACCTAAACACTTCGGACCTACAGCCGTATGTCTCGCACAAGCAGGCATTTAGAAAGCAAGGCCAGGCTAACATTGTTAGATATGCATCGCACATAATTAGATACACACAACAGGAACATCTTGTACTCCACCGTATGAATCCCTCTCAGCCATACACACTAGAACACACATGTTGCCCAAATTCCTGCCAGTCTGCTCAATGTGCATGAAGCAGGAAATGGACTGACGCTGTCATAAGACTCCTATTCTCTTATAAACATCTCAGCTGAACTCTTCTGATCCTTTAACCCCACAGATTCAGACACACCAACCTCTGCCTTTACTCCTCTTTGTTGTTTAGTCAGATGGCTCAGGTAGGTTCAGGTCCAGATAATGTTGAGATGCTCTGATGGACCAATGAATATCTATTCCCTATCTGCTGCTTATGTTTAAGAAACTTTTAAAAGCACATGATAAAATACACATAATGTGTTCACATTGCTTTTGTAATGGTTTTAATACAGTGTTGAGGGTAAGCATGGTAATCATACATCACAGCACTGAGCTGAGGCTCTGATTGTTTTGGATGGAAACATTGTGCTCTGAACCACCTAAGCTTCCCCAACCTGTTGATATTCTTCTACACACACATCTCCAGGGTCAAGGTGAGGTTTTATCCAGCTTTACGTGCGAGTGCAAAAGTATGGTACCTCGTTGGCTGTTCTGCCTCCTCGCATTCCTGCCGAGTGAGCTTCCTGTGACGTCCGCTTGTGTTTCTTGTGAAGCAGAGGTTTTACATGCCAAGATGTAAGCGTGATACTACAGGGAGACTGTGACTTCAGATGGCTTTCGGCTTTACGCCTCTCCAATTACAGCTTTCTCTGTTGTATAGAAAGGTTGTTGTGCTGATGTTCCAGCACATCACTGTTTCAGCAGCTCGCTGCCCCTCCAACCGCACTTATCAACAAAGTCCAAAATCCACGAAAGACCTTCCTTGTTGGACATAAGAAAGTTTTTTTAGGCGTCTGCCTAAAGCCTACTTAAAAGGAGTCTGTGATCCATCTACCTTGGAAAAGTCATTCTGCACTCTACAGATGTCTCATCTGTATTTATACCCGCCGTATCTCTCTGACTTCATCGCTCACCCTCTGCTGCCTTCGAGGCCAATCATCTCTTACAGACTGAACTTCACACTCCTGATTAGTTGGTTTGAGCTTCGACCCTACAGACTGGGGATCAGAAAGTGAACATGGTTGTCATAACAACATCCTGACAGTACAGGTCTTTGATTTAAGAGATAAAGAATGATTGGTGTCTTTTCCCATTTCCAACATGCCATTGTCAGCCAACCATTGTTTGACGATATTCGGAAGTCACACATATCAACTTTAAAGGAGCACGTAGGAACCGCATTCGTGCAAGTGGAGCAGAAATGCTTCCTTGTTGCCATCATAGATAGATCGGCCGTCTTGTGTGTGTGTGTGTGTGTGTGTGTGTGTGTGTGTGTGTGTGTGTGTGTGTGTGTTTGAGAGAGCGAGATAACGGAGAAGAGGATGAGCGAGTATTAGTTGTACTACTTTACCTATTTTTTATACAAATCTAAATGTCATATGTTTATATTTTGTAAAGCAAATAGATCAGTGAAGAGGAAACACTGAAATCATCTATTTGGGATTAATTGGGTTTAAAACCCATGGAACCGGCAACCCAGAGGACCTAAATTACATAATTTGATATCTTTGCAAACATATAGAGACACTGTGCCGGATGAACAGCAATCTGAAATTATTCAAACAAAAAAAAAAAAGATTCCCACGCTGTCAGATGAAGGACGCCTCCGATTCAGATATCAGTGCAACAGGAACATGCAAAATATGGCACAACTCCAATTTCCGTCTACTATTTGCACATGCTTTGCATTGCACTACAGAGGGTTAATTATTTACTGAGCTGAATTCTGGAGGAGGCAGATCATAAAAATTAGAAAACATGAGACATTGTAGTGAAGTTTACATGACTGCTGACTGTGTAGTTTCACTTGTCATATCTAGTATATACTCATATGCCAATTCATTAGGTGCAACATGATAAACTAATGCATTTTATTACAACAGCTTGCATTAAATCCTCCCTTAATGAGGATTATAATATTCGTATTCTGTTGAATCTGTGTGAGAAAGCTGTTGTTGTATTTTAATGGTCATTTAGGGGCTGTTATTTGTGTTGCAGTTGAACTGTTGTGGGTTACACTGAGACGTGTTCCTAATATTTTGGCAGCCCTATGAATGAACAAAACAAAAAGTTAAGTGAGTGTATGTTACTTATTCAAAAAGCAATGACATATACTGTATGTGCCATGTGAACCTAAAAAGTATGTTTGCCGCCGCCCTTCTCATTTCCACATGGTTTCAGTTCCCACACAGCCACGCCAAATGAGGCAGTGCTGGAATTGTCACAATAGAGATGTTTTTAATGGAAATCAGCTTTATTTTTTTTCTTTAAGGGGATCCAATGTGGCCTCAATGAACTTCATTCACCAGATACGGAAAATAACATAACCCCATGTGATGGAAGACAAGAGGCAGTTTACTCAACACGTACACCCATGAACTAGAACACAACACAAAGTTGCACTAATAATCACACCCGAGAGACAGACACACAAACAACCAATGTCTGCCAGTGCAAAGGAATTCAGAGGGTATGAGAAAAGCCCTTCGTGTTCCCGTCCAAAAGAAAGGAGAAAAAACATTGGCAGCTGGCAATGTGGGTCTGAGGGGATAATAACAGAGGCTTTTCTAGGGGGCACTATCATAACAAAGACTTTCAACACCGACGATTTCCAAACAGATTGGTCTCATGCCAGGTTTTTGTAGGTTCTAAGTCTCTGAAAGTACTTTCATGGTTTCAACACATATTAAGTTTTAAACCATTTTCAAAAGGTGGGCAGATATTCATCATCATACAGTGCACAGATGACCACGGACAAACACACACTTGAGAAGGGTGGAGACTCACAGTGGCAGAGGTCGGTAGTGGAGAGGTGTCAGAAGTCACCAGGTTGAGGATGACCTCCATGGCGGGAGACACATGTGCGAGGCTTGGCCTGTATTTCTCCTCGGTCTGTCTCTCTGTTTGCGTGTCCCTCAGGAAACGACCGCAGCCGAGGGAGAGCGGAAGATCGCCGACCTGGCAGACCACTCATCACTCAGGACATCCCTCCTAATCAACGTCGTCTTTACTGAAAGTCCACTTGACAAACTGTCCGCTTGACAACAAGGAAGTGGAGACTCTTACGAATTACTGTCAACCTGATTAAATATCCAGAATCCATAGAGCGCTCAGTCCCCCCAGCAATGAGCAATGATTACTGATGGCTGCAGTGTCTAGAGAGTGACGTGCTGCTGGTTCATAGAGCAGCCTCTCCTCAAAGCCCATGACCACGATTCAGCGCTAACACACACTGAAGTACACAACAGCCGGTTAATC
Source organism: Macroramphosus scolopax (assembly GCA_901007825.1). Taxonomy (NCBI): domain Eukaryota; kingdom Metazoa; phylum Chordata; class Actinopteri; order Syngnathiformes; family Centriscidae; genus Macroramphosus; species Macroramphosus scolopax. The sequence goes on from CAAKHC010011305.1 coordinate 19,153, forward strand.
CTATGGAACGCACATATATGCGCTTCAACAAGCACAACTCCCACCAACAACTTGCATTACTGGGAGAACAAGAGCAAAGGGTCTTTCTCATGCAGGTTCAGGGTGAAAGAGCTGAGGTGGTTAATCGGATGAAGACTTCCAGGGTTGGATGAAGGCAGGGTCAAAAGAGGAAGAGTTTACTGTGAAGTGTTCAAAGAGTTCGCCTGGCATAAAATCCTCAGACAGACAAGAGAGGCAGAGACCCAGAGGACGGATGTGAGGGGAGCGGAGGAGCATACAGGAAAAAAAAAGATCCCACCAGGAGCTGTCACTGAGTGGGAGACAGAGTGAGAGAGGGAGAGCAAAGGAGAGAGGGGTTGTGAGAAAGCCTAATGAAGGGAGGGGGGAGGCTTTTCTTCTATTGGACTTTCTAGGCCAGCTCGGCTCCAAAACAGCGGCTAGCTTAGGCCAAAAGAAAGGGAGAAAAATCTTCCACTCCCTCTGTTCAATTATCACACAGTTTGATTGTCACAGCCAATCAATATCCTGCAAGGTCCTGCGACAATGAATCACTTTCTGCAGCCTTTGTCTAGAGCAGAACCAAGTGAACATTGTCTTTACTTGAGCTGAGCCTGAGGTGGATTTAAGGAATGGTGTAACATGGAACACACATGTGCAAACTCATGGACAGATTTGGCTTAAGGAAGTACTAGAACATGCAAACAAGAAAAAAAAAAATAAAAGCAGATTATACCGATTACACAATCATATGACAATTACAAAGCTACTATTCAAAACTGCATATGTGTGTACACATGAGAATGGATTACAGTATTACTGCGTCACCGCTGCTTATCCATGCAACAGCATGGTTATGGCTTTAAATAGAGGGCTAAATTGTGTTACAGTTCATTAGCAAAATGTCCACTTGAACAATGTACTCTCGTTTGGACCCGAGGTCATCAGAATTCATTGTTAACAGTCTCACGTTAGTCACCCCCTCGTTGCATTAAAGCACATGCAAATCCACATTCAAATGCCCCCACAAGCACCGTTTCATGAGTTCGAGCTCATTGGTCTTTTGTAATAAAATCTTGGTGTTGGTGAGCCATCACTTCCAAAAAGTGTACAAACCAATTAGGGAGAAAAAGCAAAGCAGGGAGTGTAGGGGGTAAGGCAGGACAAGGGCTTCTAAAGACTGCAGAGGCAGAGGGGAGGGAGGGGGAGAGGAGAGCATGAATACAGGCTTTAATGAGAGAGCGGGAGGAGTTAGGGGACCAACAGAGAGGGTAGGATTTATGGAAAAAGGCTGGTTATATAAGAACAAAACCGAGTTGCTCAAAGGGTGGTGCAAGTGTGTCATGTGTAGGTTTGACCCCGGTATTGACTGACATGGGCATATTGCAGCAAACATGTTTAAAGTTTTGGCTCAGGCCAAATATTGCAAAAGAGAGCCAGTTATACTTAAAGGAGCAGTGCATAGTATTTAGAGGGATCCTTCAGTGGAAAGGGGATTTCATTATGTTGTTATTCCTGTATAGTAATTAAGTATCAGTTTATTTTCGTAAGCTTAGAACGAGGGTCCTCTTCTTCTCTTCCTTGTAGCCGTGTTACACCTCCAGTTGCCCTGAACGAATGTGTTTTGGTTTTCATGCTTCCTTATTTCTTTGGTCACACCTATCTGAATTTGTTAAGCTGCTTTCAGCTGTGCATTCACTTGGTTTTACTTTACTACATCTATTCCTGTATACATTTGGCCACAACTCCACTGTCTTATTGTTAAAACCGGGAACCAGCTAACCGTGGTAAAACTTACTGTCACTGTGGGGCACAGCAACGGAAATCCCGGCAATGATGAGGACACACAGAGGATGCAAAAGAGGAACACAGCAACGAGGGGAGGGAGCTGAGTCCACAAAACGGAGAGACTGGTGGAGAAGAGGAGATTCCCCCAATCTAATCCAAACTCCGTTTCAGAAGACAAGAATTTTAAAAGTTGTTGCTTGTCATGTCGTAAGCAGTGCTGACAAGTCATCAAGGAGAACTAAGCACAAATTAGCATGTTATTATGTCATTATTGTTGCAATATTTTGATCTGTTTACTGCAATTAAATCACAGCAAAATTGAGTTATCCACGGTCTCTGCAGACCATCATCTCTGGGGACTTCATACATGTAAGAGTGTTTTAGCTATTGCAGGCGGGGAAAGTAACGGAGCAATGAAATTCTGAATAAGTGGTAGCTGGTGGTGGCAAATGATTTTGAGAAATTTAAGATCATACGTAAATGACCCCGCAGGGCACCGTAGTAGTCCCTTTTAAATAAATAGATAGAACACAGACACCAAAGTTAAATACTGCAGACCTTCTGATCTTACTCAGTCAGGGGACCCCCCCTCTGGACCTCCTGACTACCAGATTCCTTTCAGAATTGAAAGCATTTCATAAATCTTTTCCGGTGCTCTCAAGTGATCATTCCAGCCTGGGGTCCGAGGCTACGTAAGCTTCGGGGCCCCCAGCAACTCCTGTCAGTCCAGAAATACGCAAGCTTTCAGGGTGACTAAGGACTTCTTTACACACTATCTGGTAACATGCCTTAATAACATTCCCCACATAGCAGAGTGGCTCCGCAATGACTAATTCACTGGGGGGGGGGGGGGGGGGATACTCATGTCCTGACCAGTGACTGATGCTTAAAAAGCAAAAGGCATGATAGAGATGCTCGCCTCAAAGGCAGTTTTACCTTATTAGTGCCACATTAGCTCGAAATTAAAAGGATACAGAGAACAGAGGTGACATACCTGAGGTGATATCGACATTAAATTAACGACAGCTTCATGCTATAATGGTAATAGAAGTCTCAGAAGGATGATGTACGGGACCTTTCTGATATATTCCACTTCCAAAATATTCAATAAATACTATTACACATTATCAGGAGCTGTTGTTAAATATATTGAATTCGACATACATCAGATATAGGATGAGATCTGGGGTAAACTTGTTACGACTGCCTCTACTTATTCTTTAGAGAACTTCTTTCTTTCTTCTTTCCTCCATTGAACAGCTGAAAGGAGAAAATGTCCACACACACACACATATAATGTGAGTTATGAAGATAAAAGGTACAGCACTCTAGATTAAATTGATTTTTAGCACTTCAAGCGGAATCGACAGTACATGTCTGAGACGTCAAGAATACTGATGCAAACAGCGTCAGTGAAACCTCCGCCCGACCTCGAGCCGCTCGCAGCGTGTTATTTAATGGGGTTCGAGACAGATGTGCCTTGCAAAGCAAAAACAATGGCCCGTTTTGATGAATATATCACATAACAATATCTCTTTCTCTCTCACACACACTCACCTCATGCATTTCCAAGGGGACATGACCTGCTGAACTGGTGATGTATGCAGCCAATTCAGAGCCGGCAGGCTTATCTGGTTATATGACACACTCAGCCTTTGGACTTTAAGCCACAATGGTATTGTATAATCTATAGATTTGGAACTTTTAGTGAAGTAAACTCAGATTAATTAGCCATTAAATTTACTTTAATTAGCCTTTGGACATTTGTTAATGATGTTAAGGTAACAAGTTTATTAATAAAGACTGATAAATCTGAACTAACTTGTTTGTAACGATCTATTATATCTATGAAGGTAACGTATGGTGTCGGCTACATGTTTCATGGGCTGGTGTACATGCTGGTATTACAAATAACTTGTTTGTAGTACCTATTGCTCACCGTCAAAACGTAGCAGCTCGCGCTTCACGCAGAGCTCCACACGTGAGGGCGTAGCAAACAACTTGTGTGGAGATGTTTCCTGAGCCACTGGATGGTGTCAAGAGGATTCTCACAATACATAATACTCATTGTCATTCTGAGGATAGAGTCTGCTGCTGAAATGAGGCCAGACGAGTCTCACATTGCCTAAACGTTGTAGAAGAGATTGGCTCTGATGTAACTGGACCAGAGAGAGTGAGATCGTTTTCCTTATTCTTCTCATCTTAGATTGAACACAAACTACAGGTGGTAGTTAGAGGCTTGTTTATGTAAAGTGGAAGACAACGCTCTAGCTTTACACACTGTACACTACCTGCTAAGCACCTCACGCAAAAAGGACGCTGTGGTTATAAATTGTGATGGGGGTGCGCCGCTGCATGGTTTGGGGTGTGTGAGAAGTTACGTAAAAGATAGAAGAGTGAGAGCTTTGTACGCATGGTTTGGGGATAATTCAAGCCCGGGAGAGGAGACAACCGTGACTTGGGGGCTCTGGCCTTTCTAAACAATACTTTCCCCGTAAAAAAGGGAGTCCCACGTCTGATGCTGGCTGTACAGACCAAGTCTAAGCTGCTGTCTAATCAATGGCCCTATTAGCAGTTACATAAACCACTGGGCACCTTAGACACTGTCGCCATTATGACAGGCGAGGTCAGAGAGAATGAAACATGTTAATAGCCAACTCTGACACTGGCATCCACAACAGGATGAAAAACAGACAAACAACAACAACAACACAAACAAAGCGTCCTCAGTCTGCTTGCATAGTAACAGTCCTGAGGCAGAGAAACAACCATGTGTGTGCCATTAGTCCCATTTGTGTGCAGCGTATGTTTAAAATGTTGGTTCAGCTATGATTTATATGCAGATAGATTTTTGTCAGATGTGCCCTGAGTTCAGGTGTTTGACTTGGAATTTCATCTTGAGATCTGCAAACACTGAAGAACGACATTGGTACTAATCAGCAACAAAAACTCCCTGGTGAGTTTGGATAATCCACATACCTGCCTGTCAACTGTTTTCCTTTTAAAATCATCGCTACTAAAGAAGTATCAAAGTATTATATTTAACGTTAGATGTCAGTGTCCGTGAAATTAAAATGCACTTGTACAATGTGAAGGTTTACCAAGGCACAGTATGTTGTTTGAACGTTTGACGGGGATTATAGCTGTTTGATGCCTGTAATGCTCACAGACACTGCCTGTGCATGTTGAATGTGTAAATAGAAGAAACTACACAATACATGTACATAGTGTGGCAATATACCCCTAGAAAAAAACAATATCAGCCAATGCAAAATAACTCCACCATCTTGATAGTTTAAGGTTTTGCATCATGTGTATGAGGGGCAATATGTGAGTGATTAATTCGATGTGTGTGAGAAGCACTGTGGATACATGGGGGAGAGAAAAAAAAAAACCTTATGTATCTTGAAGCTTTGTGTGTGTGAAGTGAATCAGAATGTAAATGGATGAAATTTGGATTCTGCACAATACCCAGACTACCATGGGGCAGTGCGCTGGCCCAGACACACTTCCAGCCTATTCATAAGCAGGAAGATGAAGGACCGAGAACAATCAGTCCCAGGTTTTTTGGCCCTGAAAGATTATTTGATTTGGCTCCTTTCTTGTCCAGCCGACTCACACAGAACATATTGTGGCTGTGTGACCTCGCTGCCCAGACGTATTCAGGCCTGGGTACCGTATGGGAAGATTTCAGCGAGACAAAGCAGTTTGAATTAGGCCAGAAGGAAGCAGTCGATTTCATAACAGAAGGACGGATAATGAGGAACGGCACTGGGCTAATAGGGAGTTGTTATCAGTGCTTGACATCTATTATCTCCTGACCTCTGATCCTCTGCTCTGATTATTTAATACAATACTGGAGGCTATCTCGTGTATATAAACTTACGTCTTACTGTTATCACAGTCGTGGTGTAATTTGCATTCAACTTTGAACCAGAGAATTAGTAAATACATCGTCCCCCTGGAAATCAATAGTAAACCCTAATTTATAATATTAATATTTGCTAAGTTCATCGCAGGTGTCTCATGTCAACAGCCTGTAGACGTCTTGGTACATTTCTGCACTGACTGAACTCTCCAAACAATTAGAACAGGAAACAATGAAGCCACAAATCTTCAAGTCTCAAGCCACTAGGGGGAGCTGAAGAGCAAAATATTGGTTTGTGTCATCTGCTGCTTGGACAATTGAGGAAGTCAGGGTTCAGGTTAGGCCTTGTTGCCTAATGTGACTAGGGAGGAAGGGAGGATATGTCAAGGAGAACCGAAGTGGCAAATGTTGGGATCCTTGTGGTTATATGACACGAGATTAGAAGAAGTGGGAGCTCAGCGTAGATAATTTCAGATAATGACAGATGTTTGATTTATTTGTGTGCAAAAACCCCTTAATGAGATGCCGTTCAATTCTAAACCAACACTATTATTTGTCCGAACAAAAACAAACCTATGAAGTCATTTGGGAAAGGAGCCTTTCTTACAGATTGAAAGAAACATTGAGGAAATTCATTTAGTTTCTGACTGGCTGACACACTTAAGAATGAGAGGAATGGTTCTGATTTTTAGTGGTTGAAACAATACTATGATATTTCCCTGGAGGTCGTGATCAGATTTGCGTGCATGTGTGTTCTAAGTGGGTCAGTGGAGCATAGCTGAGCTCAGCGATCTATAGCCTCATCCATAATTCATCAGAGTCTGACAAATGATATAGATTGAGCAGGGAGTGGCAGGGATGCAAGCGTGCCCTCACTCGGGGTCGGCTGCCTTTTCCTACATTGTTCTTCTTGCAGAAAGAGCAATTTCCCTTTGAAAACAATCACTGGTTGTTCACAAGGATGAAGAAAATCAAAAAGGACTATTTTGACAACACAGGTAAAGGAAGTAATGTTTTCAGACTTAAAACTGGTAGTTTTGTCAGTGATAGAGAGCAATGTGGATTCAACACATAAAAATGAATCCTGCGAGAGGACTGTGACTGAGGAACAGACATATGGGTCAAGGTTGACCACAACATCCTCACTGACTTTTGGGAAAATATGTGGCAACGCTGGAACGGCTGTGAAAACAACATAGATACACGTGCATGCCAACACCAATGTGCTCACACTCAGACACACACACACACACACACACACACACACACACACACACACACACACACACACACACACACACACACACACACACACACACACACACACACACACACACACACACACACACACACACACACACACACACACGGTAAGACAGAGCATCCTTGTCTGAGCTCCTCCTGTTTCTCTTCCCATTATCTGATTTCTGAAACTCAATAATTGAACACTTCCATTGAATAAATCAGCGGCCGCAGCGTCTCAGAAACCTCGTTGGACAAACTTCTGCTGCTTGTTATTGCGACTGAGTGTGACATGTTCTGCTCCCTCCATCACTTCTACTGGCACCGTAATGATGCTCTTTGCAGTTATATGACGTCCTGCAGGAGACCCGGTAATAGAAGCATCACACTACATCAGGAGCAGGTGACTGTTGTCATGCTGAATCTGCTGCGTGTCCACCCGGAGACGTTCAGCCGGGGCTGGAGGCTGAGGGACGTCATCGATCTGATGATCAACACGATACAGTCAGCTCCAGAAGTATTTGGACATTGACACAGTGTTCCAGATGTTGTCTCTGTCCACCAGCACAATGGACTTGAACTGAAACCATCCAGATGTTCT
>CAAKHC010011308.1:8989-28311 GCA_901007825.1 Macroramphosus scolopax
CCTACACGACGCTCTTCCGATCTGTGTGTGTGTGTGTGGGGGGGGTGTAGGTGAAGTGAAATGGTCTCCACATTGTGTTGACATTGAAACACAAGATCACATGCTGAGGTGAACGCTCCGTCTGGCCAGAGCGCCGCTGTGGTTCGGGGGAAGCTGCAAAGTGTCTCTGTTTAGTCGGCAGCGTTTATTAGACGGAGGGTGTTTGTGCGCCGTCTAAACCCCCGAGATTTGATGTCAGTTTGTGTAGGCACGTCGGCCCAAGTAGGTTTGGAGGGGAATCACTCAAAAAAGCAAGTGGTTTGTGTATGAGTGGGTGGGTGTGAGGAGTGCGGGTGTTTTTTTTTGGGGTGGTGGGGGGGGGGTTGCATCCATTCCCTGCTGGATGGTAAAAAGTGCAGCGCAGCAGAAATGCATTCCAAGGGGGGGGCGAGCTGCATGGGTTCCACGACTATCAGGTTCTTTGGCTGGGCTGCGGGTTTGGCTCCATCATAGCTTAATGGCAGGAAAGGAGGGGAGAGAATATACTGCAGATGATTAGTAGTAAAGGGGCCAAACCAGATAAAAAATGCTTTAAGCCCCAACCTTTTTATTGTTTATAGATAAAACACTTTGCCAGCGCTATTAAAAGGGGAGAAAAATCACAGCCTTGGACCATTAAGCAGAAAAAAAAACGACTCAATTCAAGAAGAAAAAGCTGCTTGTTATGTGATGTTCGGTGTGTCCGTGCATGCTGATGTATGTGTCATGTGTAGCTCGGAGGAGGCTGCAGCAGGTCCCCGCAGCCGGCCGGACTGCTAATGAACTTGGATCAGCGTCCATCGGCTTTGCGGCTGAAAGGGCTCTTTCTCCGGGCTCGGCCGCGGCCACTCAGCTGCCTCGAGCTGACCTACAGCTCTCCGATTATGTCACTGTCGCTTAGAAGGCTCCGCATTCATCCATCATTAGGCTACACGTCTGGACACACCAATCAAATGCCCCATTAAAACCTTCGGCTGGTCTCTTTTCAGTTTGTTTGCTGATCGGGACGCAGCTGCTGCTCCGAATAAGTGTGCCAAATGTTCACTACAAAGGTGACGAAGCTGGAAGTCGAGTTGAGGCATTTTTCTCTTCCCTTCCATTTGGACGATGGTTGCTTACTTTGCAGAGTATTAAACAATATCCATCATCGCTGATATAATGGCAAAGATTCATCAAGTGATTCGGCTTGTGACGCTCCACAGAAAAACGTACTGAAGCGCCATAATGCTCAACAACAGGGAGAAAGTCGCCTTTTAGGTTCCTAAAACGTGGCCGGTTTATCAAGCGAGAGCGTTTTTAAATTGGAATTCTGCGGATGTTTCCAGAGATGTGAGACCTTCCCGCCGGCCTTTTGTCTCCGTATAGCAGAGACGACGTGTCGCCATCACCACCAGATTAGCCTTATCTCGGAGAAGCCATATAGCGAAGCCTCTACTAGCTCCGGTGCCTTTTGCAACACGTTAATACGTGATTATAATTCCCCTCAGAAGATAAATGCCAGTGCAATAAGTGCTTGGCCTTTTCCACACAGTTTCCGAGGACGACTTCCCAGATGGTTTATGTGAAACGAACCATCTGGCGCGTCAGGTTGGCCGCATTCATTTGTCAGAAGGTAAAGCAAAGGGTCATGTTATTATTGGATATTTCAAACGTCAGACTCGCCTCTGTGGACAGTGCAGCAGTTGTGTCGAAGCTTTCATTGAAGTTCGTTTTTGGTTTTCCAACCCCGGAAACCAGCGAAGTCCTGGCCGCGCAAACTGCACATTAAATCGATTTAACAGTTTCATACTGTGTATACGTCCATGTAGTACCTACTGCGTTCTTCTGTAGTATGTGTGTAGTTCTGCTGTTAGTGGGTTGTTAGCCAGATACTTTCATTTCATTATTTGTTTTGTTAATTTGTTTTATTTTTCTCGCGCTGGATTAAACTGCTGAACTCTTTACGAGGTTAAAAGTAGCAGCGACTATAATAATAACATGTCACTCACTCGCAGTGACAAGTACATGCTGATATACTCGTGTAGTTATACTTAAGATAGTTGTACTGGTACTTGCGTTCTGCGTGTGTTCTACCTCCTGGTTCTGGAGGTGTCATTGAGCGCTGGTTGTCAAGAGCAACAGGCCTTCAGAGGAGGAGGAGGAGGAAGAGGAGGAGGGACCTGGTGTCCACTCATTCACACCTCCCTCCCTCCCTCTCCGTCGCTGCCACCCTTCCCTCCCCTCCCTCACGTGGGCTTTGCCTTTGGCTGAACGCTGGGATTCTTTCACAGCGGCTGCCGGTTGCCAAGAGAGGGCGAGCCTCAGCGAAGCCGGGCGAATGTATGTGGGTCACTGCGAGTCAGAAGGGGGCTTTTCATTCTCCCCTTCCCTCCTTTTTTTTTCTCCTCTTTTTTTTTGTCCCTTTGTTCTTTTTGGCTCTTTGGCTCGCTGCGTCCACCCTCACGAGTGAATAAGATAACATTGATTTGTGTCAGTCCTGTTTATTATTCTGCTGGACGAGCTGCTAAGACAAGGCCCAATAAGATGTGGAGCCGTGTCCTATTGACTTATTAACTCCTGCCTCTGTGTGCGCATCTCTGTGTGTGTGTGTGTGTGTGTGTGTGTGTGTGTGTGTGTGTGTGTGTGTGTTCCTGACCTATGGACAAACACAACGGTCTCCGAGAGGGGGACCGGCTCCACTAAAAAGGATCAGGAGCAGATGTTCCGCCGGCCTCAGTCTCACTTCCTTTCACCGGCTCTCGACTTCTTCTTTCCCTTCCTCTTTCTTCTCTGACGGGTGCTGAGTGGTTGGAGCTGTTTTTGTGGAGGCCCGTTGTTCGCTGCGCGCGGGAAAGTCGTGCTGGCTGTTGACACCGCGGGGACGGATCAGGAGGCGGCGAGGGCCGTTGGCTCGGGCTTTCATTGTATACATGTTTGTCTCTGGCCGCCATATGTGCTGTCTGTTTCCACCTCCCTGTCTTTAGCTGTTTACATCTCTGCCTCTTCTAACGTTAGTTATCAACAGATGATCATAAAGAACAGACCCCCGACCCGAGAGGCATCTCGGACCCTCAAGGTTCACCAACGCCGTCTCAATCATCTACAAAAGAGTCGTAGTTTAATTTATTCGACATGTGTCGTCTCCTTTGAAGCAGTGAAACTGAATGACTGCACGAGAGTTCCATCCTCTTTGTGTCTCAGTGCTTCCCAAGGTCGAGAGGGACTCGGACAATGGGGTACAAGTCTAGATATCCAAGATATCCACATCAGGCCGCTCGCTATTATTTCATTAGATTGATATCAGGTTGTCGGACACCACCCTCTTTCTCCCTCCTTTGCGCTCTTCTGCGGCGGAGTTTCTCCTTTCAGCGGAGACAAAGGCCTGTCTATCCTGTGGTACTGAGTAAATGTCAGGTACTGTCTGCCCTCCTCCTCCTCATCCATTCACTGAAGACTCAAGGGGCCTGAGGGGTAGATATCAGGGGCTTCATACATGTGTGCTACATGTTGTACTCAAGTCAAGTAACCGGATCAGGTTTCCCTGCATGTTTATAGTTTACCTTTACAAGAACGTAGGGACAGACTGCGATGAAGGATCTTCATGATATCTATGGAGGGTTGTAACGTGGAAGGAAGAACACACATAGTGAAGACGATCCAGGTGGAGGTTTGCACTTCTAGTATCCATCTTTGAACATATTCACAGAGCACAATATATATGTATGTATATGTATATAGCTGCATCTAGCAGCTAAAGCGCTAATGCTAACTGAGCACACAAGAGCTAAAAGAGGAGGGAATGATGGTCCTCCAGGATCAACTGTTGGCTGAACACATTAACTTCCAGCATCTTTTCTGAAATCCATGGATGAATATAATCTCAACGTTTGACTGCCGTTGAGGTTCAGTACGAATAACGCTGGTTTGGTTTGGGAATACGTTGTGGCGTGCAAGGGGTTAAAGTTGAGGAACTTGCAGTCGTCAACAGAAAACGTTGGGACTCAAACGTCCGTCATCCACTGCAGAGTTTGGCGTTGGATTCAACCACCACAACCTTTATTCATGCACCGCATCACAATACCACCTTTAATCTTGACATGTGATTCTATAGTCGATGTCAGCTGTTAACAACACATCCACCATCTACATACATGAAGAATGAAGTTAAAAATAATCGAGCCTCCGGTTCTCTCAGGTACTGACTGAAGGTGGAAACCTGCACGGAAAAAGGGAAAATCCTTGTCTTCGTCTTCCTCCTGCTTTTCCGAGAGGTCAGCTAAATGAAAGGGACGTGGCTCTAATGGAGATCGGGGGTTGTTGCTCCTGGAGGGATTGACGGCATGTGTTTGCTATATCGTTAGGATAATAACTCCTCCGATATAAGACACCTCTGGCAGGCTTCAGCCCTGTTATGCCCCCCCCCCCAACCCCCCTTTTGCTTTGGACATCTGGCAGACATACGTTTCAGGCTCATGGCAAAGGGAGGATGTGGGGGCAGGGATGGATTCCATAACTCTGGACTGTTGACGGAGAACTTCAGTATTTTCGCTCCGGCGCTCTGAGAGAGAGAAATATGGCTCGTTCAGGTGTGAGCATTTTTCCTCTGTTTTGTTTGGCCCGAAGTAAATTAGTTCGAGCCGGAATCTGTTTCTACTGTAACATTATGAGGGGAAAAAAACAATAAAACTCGAGGCACCTGATTTCCTGTCTCTCACGTGAGCTTTTTTTTTCTGGTGCACGGCTGATTGCAGACACAACGAGCTTAGTGATGATGACGAGTTGAGGCTGCAAGCTTCAGTCCGATGAGAACAATAACTGATGTTGAGTATAGAGACACAGGGTGCATTAGATACAGGACTTAGATGTTATTGAAACCACCTCACAAGCAGAGATCTCCTAAGGATGATGATATCCGCAGCATCATCACCACCCTCCTCCCAGCATCCCTCTGTGGGCCGCAGGAAGCTGCTCCAGCTATCAACCCTCCGGTCGAGCTCCGTGTCCATTCGTCTCCCTGTTTATTTCTTCTTTCCACTGCGCGTGTCCAGCGAGGGCTTTTCTAAATGACCTACTTTTTGTCAAGACTCAATGGAAAGTGTTGTGCCAAGAGCTCCCCGGTGCCAGACAGGTCTCTGGCCGGGCCGTCCCCAGATAGCGTGACAGTGGTGGATCCCTGCTCCCGAAAAGAAAACCTGCAACTGTATTTGTCCGTCTGCCGTAACGCCGGCTCTCCAGCGCCTCTTTGTTGCATTAATTAGAAGTTTATGGCGCATAGAAATTCTGGGTGGGAGAACAATCTGCAGATCATGGTGGAGTCTGTTTAGGTTAGTCTGTGTTTTAATGACTTAATCCTCATCGTTCAAGGCTGTTCAAGGGGCTTACCGCTGGAGGTACCAACCTCATGGAAAATGTGCATCATTACCGCACGGCGCACAACAAACACGTAGGCACACACACACACACACACAAACCCTGCACGACTCAAAGTCAGGCAGAAGCCAGACGCAACATAAAGTCGGTTTCGTCAAATACCGGCTTACAATTTTTGCAAATGTCTGATCCATCACTTCCTGCTCCGTGTGGGTGGAGGCGTTGGGGGGGAGGTGGGCGTTTTCTGGGCAGCTCAGCCTAATGAGCAACGCTTCCACTGAACCAGACAGTTTATGGGGTGCCTGCCAGCCTCATTAAGAGCAGCTCTTAATTGCCTTTTTCTAGCCAAAACCTAAAAGCTGAAACATCTGCTGGCCAATGAACCCTGCTCCTCCTCCTCCTCCTCCCCTGCACTGTCTTCCGCCCTCGACTCTCCTCTGGCACTTGTTGAACTCGAACTACCGAAGCTACTGACTCACACAACAACAACACGATCCAGACAGGGAGCCCGAGGCGGCTGATACACTGCAGCACGACATGGTTCCAGTTAGGGAGGTGGATTAACATATGCATCAAGTTTCTCTCTACTGAAGGGAACGTATCATATACAATGATGTGATGACGATGTGCAGTTACAGGGAACACTGTCGTCCACTGGAGCCTCCCAGATGTGATGAGCGCCTTCACTTCCTTCCTCAAAAAAACATTCGCAAAGCAGATTTATTTTCATATTTATGAAACTGCAGGGCTTTGACATCCTTTTTTAACTACGGCTTCTCTTCCTTTGGCCGGAGAAATTCGTGATCTGCAAATATTGTGAGACCATCAGCGTTCACGTACTCATCATCATCATCATCCCATCATTAAGATCTGACTCTAATAACATATAATAATATGGTGTATTCCAGTATTTAGGTGAGTATGCCGACTTGTTAAGTCTAAAGGGGTCAACGAGTTCAAGACTGTTTCAGGCTTAAATCGCCCGACAAAGGCAGCGAGAACAATCAGACGGCTTTAATGGAGGAATAAAGAGTTCTGATCTCAACCTGCTTCGTGATGCAGACGTCAGGAATGTCAACTGTGCACGCTGACTTGCAATCATCGGAGTCTCTTGTGTGAGAGTGCAACAGATGAGAATGAACATCAAAACTTGGCTTTATCGCCCAGCAGGTGTTGAGTGACCTTAAGAACTGCTTGAATCATTTGTAATAATAATAATTTATAATATATCTCTCCTGTCTTTCTGCATCATCTATCATGTCTCAGTCACCCCACCTGCTCCGCATTCTCCCTGCTGATTCAACTCACCTGGCCGGCCCCGTCCCAACACTCACCTGCTGCCTGTTTCCTAATCAACACCCTCTGCATATAAACCGGACCAGTTCCAAACCGAAGCATTTTAGCTTCTTCCAGCTGATTGTTTTTGTGCATCGCGTTACAGATTCTGTGATTGTTGAGTCGACAGATTACGATTGTTGCTTTGTGTAATTATAAAGTTCCCAGGCACTAACGTATCAACGCTCTGATTGCAAAGTCGCTGCGCTGAAAGCAGCTCTAACAAGTACATCACGCTCCCTGCTGCTCGGCTCCCCAGCAATGTTTTGTTTGAGGGAAAGTACAGGCTGTACTTAGCGAGACTAAAACATCTGTATGTATGAGGAGAACAAAAAACAAAAAAAAAAAATCATGACAAAATCCATCTGTAGAATGATTGATTGCACATCCAGGCATGAATGGAGCCAAATGAGAAACACTCCTCCTCCTCTTACGTGCGCTGTTCCGAGTCTAAAGATAAATATAGTATCGCAGTTGATTTGATGTGCCGCGGCCGTGAATTCAAGATCCCAGATGAAAGCTATTTGTAATGTTGATGGAAGCAGACTGTGGGAGAGTTTGCCTCAGACGACTTGTTGATAAGTGCCGGAGATACCGAGTGCCTGCCGGAGGAGACTGATAAGACGGTTGAGACAGCTCCTTATTGTCCGCTGCCCAAGGTTGCTAATTCCCTGTGTGTGACAGAGGCATCGATAATGAGTCACTGTGCGTTCCGAGCGGCCTTCCCTTCCTCCCACAGACAGAACACGGAGCTTTCTGAGCCGTTCATCCTCTATTAAACAAAAGCAGTTTCCTCTCGCTCGGCCAAAAAAAGTTATTGGGATCGTTTAACCCCCCCCGTGTTTGTGTTTTGGAGTCAGAGAGTGAGAACATTAAACACCCGACCGGGAACACGGTCGGCCCGCCAAGCAGCAGGTTTGTTTGTCGGACCTACATGTCACAACAGTTGTGTCCCGCGGCCGTGTTGTGTTTGGGTGTGTTCCTCATTGATTACCTGGCCGGGAGAGCGTGTGTGGCGGCGGCGGCGGGCTCGCGGACAGCTGGACCGCCGGTTCGAGTTTCTCGTCACAGCCAGGGCTGAAATTTCAGCCCCCCGAAAAAAATCGAGGGTAATAAACGATCGGGGCTCTGAAAACAACCTCTCTGTGTGTTTTTGGTTCCCGCCCTTTCCTTATTTTTCCTGTCCCGGTTCCTCCGTCCTGGCCTCGGCTCGCCTCTGACAGACGCCGGTACGATAGCAGATGTGATTATGTCAAAATATCTTCCCCTCCGAACGTGGTAAAATACGGAGGAAAGAAAAAAAAAAACAAGCCTCCACTGTATTCTGTTGAATCAGCACGGCTCACAGCTGTTCTGGGCACAGCGTGGTTCACGTGGTCGGGATTATTCCTTGACCGCAGTGGCTGTGTTCTTTCTGATCTGAAGTCAGCCATGTTTTTTTTGTTTTTTTTTCTTGCTTTGAGGAAGTGAGAAGTGCTGATGAGACAGTTGTGCAGTGCAACTGGAGTGAGTAACAACAGGATGGAGCAAGGCTGCGGCGTGGCCTCGGCGTAACGGGGGGGAAGTGGGAGCAGAGCGGAGAGAGGCGGCGCAGGTTGAATCATGATGACAGCACGGACAGACGGCTGAGGTTGAACACAACAGCAGGGTTTACTCATCTCATAGTCCTGACTTACTCTACTGATGTATTATAAATCTCACATGTCTTGATAGTCCTGCTGCATCTCCCAAGGCAAGTAAAGGACATGTTGCTGCTCATAAATAAGCCTTTTATAAGATGCTGTGGATCTACTATAGAATCACAGGATAAGTGGGGGAGGTGGAGACACGTGTCGTGATTATTAAGGAGCTTCTGTATGGATGTTCAACACCTTCTCATCCCTCATCCTCCATATAAAAACGCTCAAACGGTTCCACTTCTCACTCTATCCGCCCTTTGGCACCTGCGCCAGCCTCATAACTAATATGTCTCCTTTGGCACCAACATTAGACCTGTTTGGCTTTACATGTTAATATAAATTAAGAAACCTCCACGCGAGCAGGCAGCTCGATGTGATGGATGTCGTGCCGATCCGTCGCAGTAAAAACTGAGGTAGTTCTTTCCATCTCTACGAACCTGTTTTGTTTTCACTGGGATACTTCGAAAAAAAACGAGCGTAGAAATACATTAATGGAAACACGCCTGATGACTAAACCAGGCGGCCGCAAATCCGAGGTGACTCGAACAAAACGGTCACATGAATGAGACGTGAGTAGTCAATCAGTCAAGCAGAGGTTTCACGGCCCAGCTGTCAGAAAGCTGAGCTTCGCCTCTCTCCTTACTCAGCAGAGCAGAAAAAACACAAACTCTTGTCTCTTCATTTCCTCGCTCTTTCTTTGCCCTCCCCTCCTCCCGCTGCTCTGTGATGAATGGAAGGTATGAATTCTCCCCGGCCTCCCCGGGTTTCTCTCTGAGGCCCTCAGCAGCTGAACAAACAACACGCTCTCAACTTAAAGGTGCAATCAGGAATTTATTTGAACCACGTATGTTTTTCGGGGGTGTATTTGTGTGCCGCTCTGAAGTGCTTAAGAAGGGAACATGGAAAGTAGATTTTTTTTTATTTTTTTTTTGCAGACCTGCTATAACTCAAAACCGGATTTTTTTTTTTTCTTTTTACAAACTGTAAACAAACTTTTTACAAGCTCATTTATCAAAAACTCAGTGACTTCAATGAATAAAAAAATGATCCACACTCCAGTAAATCTTTACGAAAACAAAAGCCGGTAACCGAGAATCTATGTGGCGAGCATGCAGACGCAGACTCATGGTGGTGGTGGAGGTGGTGGTGGTGGTGGAGAGGGACTGTTGTTGGTCAGGTCTGGAGGGGTGGTCCTGTTCAGGAGTCAGACCCAGCTGTCCTGGCCTATTTATCCTCCACAAGTTGTGGTTGAGGGTTGGATGAGTTAGAGAGGGAGAGAATGAACCAGAGAGAGAGGCAGTTTGTATGACAGGGGTGGAGGAGGTGGAGAGGGGGTGGAGGGGGCGCAGGAGGAGATGGATGAGGATGATGAAAAGCAGATGGAAGGCGATTTTTTTTTCTTTTTTAAGAGGCTATCTGACGCAGGTTGAGCTCAACCAGGTGCATTGTGGGTAGCCAGTATGAAACTATGCTGTGCCTCCTGTGGCACTGTGATGGTGGAGGACTCACTGCGGTGGTGCAGCTGTCCACTGCGGTGCACCAGCAGAGATGGAAGACCGGCTCAGATCGTTTACCGAAGAAAGAGTGGCCAAATCCTCCAGAAGGACGGGAGTATTAACAACAAATTGTTCTTCATGGTGGAACTGGCAGCAACTCGTATACCAATTCACACTGGACAGAACCGCCACTCACATCTGGCTCCAGTGGGAAAGGGTACAATCCACATCTGCAATAGTCGTTGGGCTCCAGCGTCAATGGACACCCGATTGGAAACATTGATTTTCATCCCTTTTCCGTCCCTGCTCCAGCACTCACAAGAGCATTTTCTCCAACAAGGGAGCGAGAACAGAGTAGAAATACGCAAGTGAAGTACCTCAAAAAAGCGTTTCTATGAGTAAATGTACGTAGTTGCTTTCCGCCGCTGTCAGGGAGGAAGACGAGGCAGCACGGCCGCTCGGCGAGCTGATGTGAAATCCACGGTCGAGCTCTGGAGGCCTGACAGCTCTTTAACGATCTGCAGGCTGTGTATTTCAAATGATCCTCACTCCACCCACCCACCCATCCACCTCTCTGCACGCTGCAGCAGCCAGAACATTCCTCACACATCTGGCCCCTGAGTTTTTCCCAAATGCTCGTCTCCCACCACTCCACGCCATAATTACCCACAAGCCCTGTGTTCTCCTTTTCTCTTTTCTTTTTATGATCCTCTGCCCCTCCTCGGCTTAAATCATAAAAGCGCCGAGCGCACAAACGGCATTTATAGTCGTGAGTTGGGGGAGAAAAAGAGGATTTTCTGGTGTCTTTAGAGATGTGCCATCCAGAAATATGCTTTTTTCCGCAGCCGAACATGCTGCCAGAACTTATAAAAGCGAGTCCAACATATTGAACCAGTTACCCAGTTTGAAACGTAATTTCAGCTCTGGATGATCGTTTGCCCCCTCGAGATGTGTTCAGGCAGGATGCCATTACGGGGAGTGACACCATTTCTGCCGACGTCTTATGGGACCGCGTATGTGTTTCCGTCGGGGGTCAAAGGTCGATGGCATGCGAGTTCAGCCGGCTCTGATGCGCACGGCACATGTCTGACCGTCCACAGGAAGCGAGGGCGCATGCGAGGGGGCACGCATACAGGAAGGTGCTTTGTTGTCCTTCCCTGCCAGGAAAGGACTATTGTTAAAGGTACCCGACTGTGTTTTTTATCTCAAGGCACTGTTTACTCCTGCTTTGTGTGTAATCTCTGGCCTCCTCGCTCCTGCACCGCCCACCGCTGGCGCTCCGCCACTCATTTGTCTCGCAGCTCTTGTGCTGTTCAGATTGTGGCTTACTTTCACACTGTGGGAACAATTGTTGCGACACTTGAGTGCCTGTTATCTGAATTGGATTAAAGGTTTGTTTGGAGCTGGATAACACCCACTTAGAACTGATATGGTGGGAATACATACGAGGAAGACGGGGCGATACCTTACAATACCTTAATTTTACGAGGGGCAAATGAGGAAGGAGAGGTAGACAATAAAGACAAGAATGAAAACTGCTCTCAAGGTTCAATTAAGGTCTCATTATGTCGTGGGGCGACCTTGGCATTGAAATGTACTCATATCTTGTTTTTGTTCCGATAAACCGAATCGTCCTGCGAGGAACGATATCGGATACTTTTCATTGTCCTCTACCCAGAAACACAACAACCACTTCACAGAAGAACAAAAGTTCCTGGCTAACTGCTGCTAAACCGCTTTATGGCGACTACAGAGCACTTGCTTCCGCACCTATATGCTTCATTTGGTTTATTTGAGGAACATTTCCTGGTTCCATGTTAGTTTGATCTCTTGTTCTTTAACTCCGACAGGCTCTTCGCAGCAAGGTGTTGTGGCCCCAGCGGGTATTGACAAATCCAAAGATGTGAGGAGCTCAGTGTGATCAGATCGATGTAATGTCGTTGTCTCTTTCCCGGACGTCAACACATCAGAAACCAGTTTATAGTAAAGCAGATATCTCGGTAGGAGACATTCTTCGTCTGTACTATCAGACTGTCAGCTCGGCGGCCCTGCTCAGTCTACCTTCAATAGAAATGGAAATGTGAGGCCCTCCACTCCCACAGCTCTCTGTCTCCTGGCTCGACTCCCCCAGAATGAGTCAGGATGTTTTGAGAAGTGGGATATTGCTCCTAATGGATTCCAAACACCACAAAAGTTTATTAGGAAGCGGGGCATCGTAAAGTAGGAGGTAGGAATGGAGGGTAAGTGAAAGGGGGAATGTGGGAGTGTGTGGATAGTATCTGTTTTGTTTTGGTTTTCAGGGTATATGTTTTCACTCCTCTCCCCCTGTAGGAACATTAACCAGCTTCATCCCAACGAGTCAGGTGTTTTTCAGTATTCTAAAATCAGCTTCTCAAGTTTTCTTTACTCCCACGCGGTTTCATTGAAGTGACAGATGCAAATCAAATAACAACATCTGTCCAGTTACACATGCTGGCGGTCCCTCAGACATTATTAAAACAGCAGATGTAACAAGATGTTGTTCGTTTTATATATATATTTTTATTTCGAGACCAAAGGGCTGGACCAGCTGACGTTGTCCATCTAAAGAGCCACATTGTTAGTTTTATTACTCCCCTGTCCATCACCTAGATTGTCCTTTTTTTATGAAGCAAAAAACATGAAAGTTTGTGTAGAAGTTGCAGACATGAATCTGCGTCGCTGTGCTCGTAGACGTCCAATGAAACGGAACGGAAAATGTGGAATTGGACTGAATGCCTTTGCAGTGGAGGCCTGTGTGTAGAAGCACTTCCCTGATATGTGTGTGTGTGTGTGTGTGTGTGTTCATGTGAGTGTGAATTCACGGCCTCCTCTTGGCCGGGTTCATCCTTGCGTCAGAGGCCCTAATCTGGTCCTCTCCTCACAAAGGCTCTCTTTGATGTGCTTCTGCTGCGGTTACTTCCTGCCATGCTCAAATAAAGCTTCACAATCAAATTGAGTCGCCCCCCCACTGAATGCATTAGTGTTTAATAGCGTTATTGATCAGGCCAGTATAATTCTACAAGTCCCTCTCTCAATTCTTCCCCGCCTTGAGGCTAAACCCCCCACCTCGGTCTCGCCAGCGCTGCTTCAGATGTGAAGCAGTGAGTTGAGGAGTCTTAGAAAGAACAAATACCCTTATATGACTTTCCCTCTCAATGGGAGATATGAGGCTCCTTTGAGGAAATGTGGGATTGTGTTTGTTATTTCCTGCCTGGTCCTTTAATCCTTTAGTCCCTTTTCTCAGACGACAAAACATGATTTAATTCCACAAATCCTGATTTTACACGGCCAAGTCACTTTCTGATTTTCAAAAAGCGTCCTGAACAAGGCAGATAAAGGAATAGTTCCATAATTTTGGAAGCTCATTTCATTGCTTGAGTTAGCTTAGAAGATCATACCGCTGTCTTTGAGACTGCAACTGAACTCATGTTAGCTTTTATAAAGTTAGTTAGTTTAAACTGCTTCCTATACTGTTAGCTAGTGTGAACTACTTTAAATACAGTTAGCTAGTTTGAACTACTTTAAATACAGTTAGCTAGTTTGAACTACTTTAAATACAGTTAGCTAGTTTATACTAATTTCTATAGTTAGCTAATTTGAACTTCATTACATATACTGTAGTTATCTAGTTTATACTATTTTAAATACAATTAGATGGTTTTAACAACTTTCAATAGCCTACAGTTAGCTAGGTAGAAGTACTTTGTATATAGTTAGCAAGTTTGACCTTTTTTATATACGGTTAGCTAGTTTGAACTACTTCATACACAGTTAGCTAGTTTAAACCACTTTAAATACAGTTAGCTAGTTTATACTACTTTCTATAGTTAGCTAATTTGAACTTCCTTACATATACTGTAGTTATCTAGTTTATACTATTTCACATACAGTTAGCTAGTTTTAACAACTTTTGATAGCCTACAGTTAGCTAGGTTGAACTACTTTGTATATTGTTAGCCGGTTTGACCTTCTTTATATACAGTTAGCTAGTTTGAACTACTTTTTAACCAGTAAGCCAGTTTGACCTACTTTATGGACAGTTAGCTCGTTTGAACTAGATTTCCTCTCTGAAAAGAAGCGTAAACAGAAAATACTAGAGTTTAAGTTCTTATGTACAGTATTGGAGTACTCAAATGTACTTAATTATTTTCCACCACTGGGAGGGGAAGTCAGCTCTAGATTGGAATTCTCAGGGAGGTGCTTGCCCCGATCTCTGCGGGTCTTCCTGGGCCAAGTTATCCGTGAAATCCCCCTTTCTTCTTACTGATGACCCGTGAGTGATGTGGGGGAGGGGTCAGCGGGTCGGAAGGGAGTGTGGGGAAGAAGAGGTTGAGCAGAGTGATGATGATGATGGTTGTAATAGTTTTGGTGGAGGGAGGGAAGTCGGAGGGACGGTAAAAGGAAGACGGGGTGAAGCCAGGCGAGGAGGCGCACTTGTCTTTCCACTCGTGTAATCCCTCCAATTTGGATTATTAAATCTAAATCTGTCTTCCGGATTCATCAGAGCCCACATTGCTCACAAATGACTCCCAGGTGTGCGGAGGGCACTGCTGTGCATGGAGACGAGAGTACAATCCAGCAGCGGTGCCACGTATGGACGCAATCATGCACTGCTGTACAAACAAAAGTATTTTGATTTAAATAATAACTTATATAATGTTGCTTTCCGTTGAAACTCAAATTACTTAACTCCTCCTCAACTTTGTTTTTACATCCATATTGATGCACGTTTATTCATCTTTGGATTCAGCTGACTTGACGGGACACTATCTCTGTTTGTGATGGTCATGAAGGTTTAGTTGGTCTTGTCGGTCATATGATACAGCCCCAACCAACCTGATGTCAACGGTACTTGGTACTCAAACAGCAAAGTGGTGGTGTCGCTCTTGAACCCGGTGTTCTGTCTGACAAAATGTGAATAAGTACTTTGAGTGCAACCACTTCGAACCTGGCCTCTAACTGCCTTGGTGGAAAGGGGATATGTGATAGATCTTCCCAACAACCGATTGAGAACACACTGAGATGTAAGGAAAGGATAAGAATGCAGTGAAAGCAGGATCGGGTAATTTTCCATTGGGAATAAAAGCGTCCCATCCCAACTGATTACTGCAGTTGTTTTGAAGCATAGTTCGGTTCAACAGTTTAATTGCAACAATAATCCCTGCTGGTCCTCTTCCTACGGTAACCAAATTGTCATGACAACATAATAACCATAGTCACAAGCATTAAGCAAATGAACTTGAAGGTTATTATTACATTCTGATTATGTGAGAGAAACAACAAATATGTGGTATGTGTGGTGCAGTGAGTGAATTACACATCAAGCATCTGAGCACTGGATCCACGTCAACCGTTGATTTCCCTCCCATGTCTGGACTCGTATAATTCAGGGGATGCTCATGTGTACTTTAACCACAATGACGTCTGACAAAATCCTTGCACACAACAACAGATTTTGGTGTGGGGGGGGATTTGTCTGTGAGGAAGTTAGAAGCAATAGAAGATCTCCCTATCCCAGCTACGTCTGTCTGCCACAGCTTAATGCAGCACAGGTGTGAATCTTGCTTGTGGGGGTTTGGAAAGTCACATTGGAAAGTGTCTACAGGGAGTTTCAATCAGGAGCAGCTAGTTTTTGTGTAATCCTGGGCACTGTCGGAGAGTGCAGACCTCCATCGCCGTTGATGTGAATAAATGTCGTTTCTCGCTGCACCCCTCCAATATGTTTTTGTGAAAATCGTCCCAGTATTTTCAGTGTAATCCTGCAAACAGACACACAGACAGAGAAGCCAACGTTGGCAAAAACATAACCACAACTGAAGTGTGTAATCAGTGCCAATTAAAACTCCACCCACATCAATTTGGATGGAGCGTTTTTGCCTGGAGTCAAGTTAAAGTAATGTCAGTCAACACATGCCTGTAGGTTGGCAGCGTGAGCAGCGCCTGAGAATATAATTCACTGTAAAGACAGAAGGGGAACTGAAGGAAGAGAAAGACGATCGGGACATAGGGGTCTTGTACACAGTGGTGGTGGTGGGGGTTCATATTTTAGGGCCCTGCTGAATGTGTCTAAACTGCTAGCGCAGCACTGCTAGGGTCAACACTTCGCCACCGCGACGCGAGGAGCGTGAAATCTGGACGAGCGCGCCCTCATCTCCCAAAGCTTGCCATTGTCTAAACACAGCGGCGGGCGGTTGCGGGGGTGTTTGATTTTGAAAAGGTGGGCTTGGAAGGGGATTTATGATTATTCAAATGTGGAAATAGAACAGCGGGAAAACAAGACAATGAATAAGAAGAGGGACTTTCACTTGAACCCTGCAAACTCTCCTCCCACTGTTAATAATAATAATTCATTAGGAGCTTCAGTAATAGATTTGTTTTCACTGATAACACATTAGCTGCCAAGGACAACGTTTCTACATGAGTATTATTCCCGAAAGTGTTCAATAGACCTTTTACACAGCCTCCAGTTTGTCATTAAATAACAAGTAAACACAGGTAACTCTAATCCCATTAATTAAGGCTCTGTGCTTACATAGACCAGGACCATCATCAAGGTCATTAGTGACGCCTGTGTTTACCGTCATGCTTTGTTCAAACATGAAAACATAAACCGCTGGATGGTGTCTTGCAATTGACAAACTGGATCTGCCGGTTTATAATCTCTTAAATTGTGTTTTAAATGGTTAATTACTGAATTGTGTACAATAACTTGAATATAACTTGTAGGATTTGTAGAATAAAGACTTCTTGTTTTTAGCGCATTAGTTGTTGCTTCGGTTCCTCCTCTTATTTCTTTTGTCCTACTTAAAGTAGTAACTTATTTAAGCTGTGCCCTCCTTAAACAAGCTATTAGAGTTTTTCAGTGAACTTCACAGTCATACTGTTTACACCAGGGACCAGCCGATCGTGCTGAAGCTGGACAGCCGGACGTCATGGTAACCACAAAAATGGACATCTTCACAGGCATTATGAGGACACACAGAGGATGCAGCGGATGAACAAAGCGATGAGGGAAGAACGCTCGGCCCCTGCATCTCCTTTCTGTTATTATGGTCAATCTGAGGCTGTTGGACGATGGACCAGAATGTGTTGGTGTGGTGATGGTTGAAAGCAGTTCGGCTGGACAGGAATGAATCCCAGAGCTGAAAGAAAAGAGGTGGCGGGCTCGCTGCTTTTATTAACAGCAGATGGTGCCACCCTGGTCACATTACCAGACATGAAGCTGTTAGCCTTGGGGCTAACGTTATGTCCATACTGCACACTTGTTGTTTATATTACCCCTCTGTTAAACCGGTAACTGTGTGTGACTCTGTTACTGTGGGACTCCAGACTCGGCATTCAAGCTTCTCTTTCATGATCCCTGGGGACTTCAATCAAGGACGAATGAACAAGTATTTCCTCTTTCCAAACTGTGTTTCTAACAGCAGAACCCCCCCGGTGTAGAAAGGCCTTTCATACTTCAACTTGCTTGCATTCAGTAATGTGTTGTTCTGCGTGTCTTGGGGTTGTAAGTATCATTTACTATGATGTATGAAGCATACTTCTACTGAGCATGTTGTGTCACTCCTCTCTCTCAGCCTTTGTCTTTATCTCTGCTTTTAAAATTCACTTTCTGTTGTGTCATTTCCTGTCTTTTTTCCGACCACAGTACCAATAGTCACGGCTACTCTGGACCGTTATAGCCTCGCAGTGGAAGCTCTGGCTCTCCGAGAATGGAAACTCACCTTTGTGCCCAGCACCAACCAGCCTTCAGAGCTGTTCTACATTTGTGGTTTGACCTTCATCAAATGTGCCAACACGTCGACACCCACAGCGACAGACCGGACATCGAAATTGATGATATGGGGAAGTTCAACAGGTTGATGAAGATATTAAGAGAATATTGTACAGCCTATATAAAGTGCAATACAATTATGAATGGTTAAATTGATGAATGATAGTAAACTGTTTGATACATACAATCTTAGACATTTGAACAAGTCAGTGTATAAAGTTACAAAACATACATGTAGAGTGACACTTTACTAAATTGTCATCTTGTTAAAATCTTTGCAATATTGTCATAACCACTGAAACAGGCCGCTGTGTACGGGTTTGTGGCCGGCAAAATTTTTCTAAATGGGTTCTGACCCAGAAAAAAATGGAACCGATTTCAAATCAGAAAACCACGAAACGAGCGGAAAATGTCGGCAGTGCACAAACTGCAGTCGAACAATATGTCCGACCAAAAGCCCACAAACCACCCCATTGACAAAAACAAAATAAAAACCAAAACTATAGTTGACAAAAACAAACAGATTTTCGCATATATAGAACCATCTGAAATTGGGAACAGATGAACGGATTTCCTTTTTCTTGTCATAGTAGTTAAGACTTATATTACACTAACGTATTTACAACGTAGATATAAGGTACTTGACAGGTGTTGCTTTGAATACCTGATGAGAAAGGCAAATTATACAATGTCTGTGTGTAATGTGTTGGGTTAATCTGTCCACAACACTTTAAAACATTACAGTAGTTTTTGTTTAATCCTGCTGATTGACGGACGAACCAACCGGCGAGGGTTAAAGCCTCGGATGAGGTAATAAAACGGCTTAAAAATAAGTCAAGACTAATTTCCCTCTGTGTTTAGGGAGTTGCGTAAAGCGTCTCTGATCCAATATTCCTAAGAAAGCATGTCCGTGACTGTAAGGTTAAAGCTGCGTCCATGGTGGAACAAAGAGAGGAATTTACAGGGTGTCAACTTTCTTGAAATTACAGGTTATAGATTAGTCTGGGATTCTGAACCAGAGCCAAGAGGTAAAAGGACCTGCCGAGATACATAATCTGTGTCTGCGAGCTTGACGTGCCCTTAAGCGAGTTCCCCTCCACCTACAGGGCTGTTCTGTGACTGAACCTGACCTTTAAGAAGGAGGAGACAGAAACAAAACACAGATATTATTTGATTACAAATGAAGCTATTGATTAAATATTTTCTTCCCTTTGTTAGTCGGATCACAACAACCCTGTGCCAGCATGGGACGGGTGTCAGAGGAGGTGAAGGTTGGGGGGGCGGCAACGTTCTGGACAGGGTTACAATGAGGGCTTAATGGGAGTGGATGACAATGGTCCTGCTGTGTGAGTGGAGGAGAGAGGTGTGGGTGGGATGGGCGAGTGGTTGGCGGAGAGGATTGGGACGACAGGGAAGGAGGGGTGGAGGTGGTGGTGGTGGTGGTGGTGGTGACGGTGGCAGGGTCAGGAGGAGCCTATGGAAATGCAGATTGCCTCTTTGAATTCTATTGCCAGGCTCAGCTTTGATGTAAAGCGAAAAAAAAAAAGGGATTTCATACAGACTAACTTTCACCGTGTCCCCCCCCCCCCCCCCCCCCCCCCCCCCCCCCCCCCCCCCCCCCCCCCCCCCCCCCCCCCCTCCTCCTCCCCC
>CAAKHC010011308.1:32575-44096 GCA_901007825.1 Macroramphosus scolopax
TCTCCCTCTCTCTCTGTATCCCTTCTTTCTTCTGAAACATACAGAAAGTTGACTTCTTGGCCGGGGGTGTCTGAGCTTGTGTGCAGCCGGAGGTAACATGCTCGCATTATCCAGCACGAACGCTCCACCTCAAATCAAAAACAATGAGTCCGTTGGCTCGGTCCAAACGAATCCGCAGTGCCCTCAACATCACCAAAAAAAAAATGCATCTGTCAAAGTGCACGTCCCTAAAGATTTGCTCTCCCCCACCAACGGCTTTTTTTCCTGGTAAACCTCACATTTACGGTAAAAACTGGGATGGGGTGGGTGTGCTCTGTTCCTCTGTTCCTCGGCTCAGCAGCCCCTCCACCCCTGAAAACATTCAGACATAATATAGAAACACACACTACCTGCCAGACACAGCACACACACACACACACACACACTTGGCACAGCAGGAGCCCTTGGGCATGGAAACTGTTATTTTGTTTAGCAATCAGGTCACATATGACAAGCTTACAAAATCTCCCAGTTGAAACACGTTTCCCGGGAGAAACCCTCGTTTTCACACACTCGTTTCCACACCCTCCGCTCCGACCTCGCCGGTGCAGTCGCTTCTAAGAAATGTAAAAAAAAAAAAGCAGGCGAAGAAGCGTCGAGTCGACCGCGAGGCGAGCGATCGCTGCACGGGAAGGCTGCTCCCGCGAGCCTCCATCGATTAGTCATCCTGTCGGACTCCAGTCACGGTCCTGGAGCGATTACATAACGCGAAGATGGCAGTAAAGTATGAAACGAATCTCTCTGCGAGCATTGTTCAAGTGTCGTAATCTGGGATGTCATCATGTTTTGGAAGTCTGCAAATTAACTTGTCAGAACGTTGGCAACAAGAGACGTCTGCAACTTGGTCGTATGATTGTTGGAGATGTTTCCACACGAGATAGAAACAGACACCTCACAAACACAGAAGGTTTTAATTCAATGTACGCTATTTCTGATTAACTTCAGGGGCCTTTGTTACACGCCTGAAGCTTCTTAAGTATCTTTAATGTGGATTCTGTCTTCTACCAGCGTGAAGGCCAATAAATTAACACTGCGTTCTTCCTCGCGCGGCTCGGCGTGTCTCGTCCTGCCTGACTGTGGTGCAGCCATATTGAAAAGCCCTGAGGCGTGAAGCGCTATCACGTTCCATCAACTCGTTATCAGACCTGTCACAGGACGTCTGATGCAACCCTCCGCACATGCTACAGATCGGGGGCCGAGATAGGAACGATTCCGCCTCGACTGTGTGTTTTACTTACAGTTCTTCTTGCACACAGATACCCGTCCCGGTTAATGGACAGCCCGCTTCGTCTCGTACAGAAGCAGACGTGTTCCCCTTGTGCGTCGGTATCAGACGCAAAGGGCCGTGAAAGGTCGCGATTCGGCGACCCGTAAGTAAATAAGTAACTTACTTTATTCATAAAGAAGCTTTCAAGAGCGGAGACGTCACAAAGAGCTTCACAGCAGTAGAAACATACATATATATAAAACACAGTAGGGCAGGAAATACAAGGGGGGAGCGTTCCAACAGTTAGGAGCCACAACCTCAACATCAGCTTAGCTTTAAATGGAGGAACAACCATGATCGGAGGACCTTAAAGCTGCAGTAGATCTCCAAGGTGAGAAGGTGTCTGACCATGCAGAGCTGTGGAGGTCATCACAAGGACCTTGAAATGAACTCTTGAGTTTGACGGGGGACCGATGTTAATGTCATTATAGTCGTATTGTTGTCAGAATGTTCTAAGAATTGGTGAAACAGCATCAAACAGCCCTGATGGTGTTTGTTCCTCCGGGGGGATCTGATCCTGTCAGCGCCCCTCGTTACCGTCTGAAGAGGCTCATAGTAAAGATATTTTCTTTTCACGCTCAGTGTTTGTATTGCACACACGTGTGTTTTAATCTTATTGTAAATGTGTCATTTATCATATTATTACCTTCTTTTCCTCTCCGGTTGCGTTCGGTCCGTGTTAACCGGCGGTTCCTGTTACGAAAGGTGTTACATGCAGATCGTTTTACAGAGTGACACACTTTATCTGAGCGGCGTGCAGGAACCCGTCTGGCCTTTCTAGAAAATCTGTTTCTCTGCAAACACGGAGCAGACCTGATCCCAGATTCGGGCCTGTAGCAGCCTGTCTGAAACCCAAACCGCCAGCGTGAAGCTCGGGGTGTTTGCACTGCAGGCAGGGCCGGGCGCATCGCAGCCAGGCAGCTCCGGTGTCTTCGATGGCAGCGCCGCAGACCAGAGGAGCGAGGAAGAGACACCGATCTGCGGGCGCGTTGACGGCAACCCCGCGGGCGAGTTCAACCCCCCAGTCACTTACTCGCGGGCTATTTCGGAGCGGACGACATGGCAACGGCTTGTGGAGAAAACACCGTGCGGAGGAATCCCGGCGCGAGAGCGTGCAGCCGCATCGGAACTGTCAAGGCTCGAAAAACATAAGCACACACAAATTGCAGCCTTGACTTGCAGCCTGGATGCGAGTTCTGGACGCAGTGTTCCTCCGGGTGGCTCGAGCACACACACACACACACACACAAACACACACTCGCACACGCACACACACAGGCGCACGGCCGACACAGAGTTTGTTCACACCTTGTTCTAACTTCCCTGTAAGTCAATCCATCTGGGCCGGGGTGTTTGCGTTCCCATGTTTACACCTCCCGCTACATAAGAACCGGTGTCAAGTTGAATTGCATTTGTTTATCTTCCCCGGCGTCTTCTTCTCACTCCGCTCCGTCCGCTCTGCTTACATTTCGCCGAGACGGCGGGAGGAGGTTGAAGTGGCGAAGACAAAGACGAGCCAAACATCTGCAACATTTCCGGAGGGAAACATCGTGAGAATTTGTATTTATTTAATATTTTGATTTATAATCCCTCCAGCTGCAGGCGGTGAGTACACAGCTTAGATGAAAACGAATGTAGGAGTCGGGGCTATTAGCGCCGCTGCGTCATGGAACAGTGCGGAGGTGAGATATAACCAGCCCGGTTGTTCCATGTTTACTATTGAATGGCTGGAAAGATGGCAGGCAGGATCGCTGAGCACTTGACAGACAACACCCTCTGCATGTATGACGACACGCACACACACCCTTTATTGTTCTGTACAGTTACCTAATTTAGAAGTGTTATTACAGGTCTATTTTAGATGGGACGTGTCAGTCACATCTCAGCTCGTACGCCTCTTTTGTTCAGCACAAACAGGCTGCGACGCTTCACTGTTTGTGACCCCGTGAAGAGAAGCGACGTCTACTTGTTACGTCTAAACAAGCTCGTCCTCGTTCCGGGTCGTCCTTTAATGCCTGAGACCGGCGTACAAAGCAACCGGCCTTTTGCGCCTGTATGAGACAAAGCCGTCAGTCAATAAACGGCCATGTAAACCGTCCCTGTCAATATGAGACGCTCGTAACTGCTCCCGCCGCTATGTGAAGGTGCACCGACGGTAACATAGACCGTCTCATTTAAATTAAAATCCAAAGCTGGGAGCGTCTCGTATTGACGTGCATGGCTGGATTTCCTTTGTTGTCTTTGCAGATAATTCAACAGATTCAAATGAAAGAAAAAGCATGTTCCTCCCTTCTCGCCAGGTTGTGACCTTCGACCTTCCTGCAGCTTCTATCTGTGAATTACATGATTCATTATTTTCTCGTTGCAAAAAAAAACCCTGGATGAACCGTTTCAAATATAAAGCTGCTTAGTAAATCCAGTGTGACACGTCTGGTCATAACATCTGTCTTAACTTCCCTCCTCTCTGCGCCTGTAGGAAAATATTGTCTCATGATGGAGCTTGTTTCCAGAAAGTGCTCCAGGTGAAAATGTAATATAATATAAAACGTTGTGGCTAATCCTAAATCATTTCTCTGAACATCCAATTAATGATGGAATTCATCTGCACGGGTGTCAGTTTAATTCCTCGCCTCGTTTCACTCTTGTTGATAATCGTCCTCTTAAACACGAGGTTTCGATCAGAGACGATACGTGATATATAAGAAATGAACGGTCGTCCTTTGAAGCGCCGCCCTGCGTGTTCCGTTTCCTTTATTGGTCGATCACTGCACGACCTCCGACCCTGCGTTCACACTGCGGACGTCATGGCTCCTTAGTTTGCTTTGTCACGACCACATGTGGAGGGTTGACGAGCCTCTGTAGTTTCGCAATTGTGGAGATTTTCGACAGGGAGATGTGATTATCTTCGGTACTCAACACTCGACATAAACTCATGTCGTTTATTTTGAACTGAACAAACAGACAATGCACGTATTCACTTCCGTGCTGGGAGTTCGGTGGTAAGATTGATGCTACTCCCACGTCTGCGGAGGCGGTTAGCTTTAACGTAAAGACTGGAGCTAAGGGCAAACAGGCCTCCTGGTGCTCTCCTGAAACACTGACACCTCGTTAATATCCCGTATCTCCTGTTAAATCTGTGCACTGAAAGGAAATATCGGAGAGTTATGTGCTACGGTGAACCGCAGCCAGATGCGTCAAGGTCCTCCTGTAGTCTTGTCATCAGTCACGTTGCCAGGCAACCGGCGGAATCGTTGCACAGATGCTCCGATGAAGGCCACAGAGGATAAACTGTTAAACACAACCAATTGTTTCCTTGATGTCTCCTACTAATTAAAAGGCGACAATCTGTCAATGACCTCATGTACTCAAAGCGAGATGTTATTTCGAGATGTTGACACACATGTGCACGCTGCATTGCATCAGTTTGCAGGTTAAAATAGGTGCACATGCATGAAAAAATAGTGGAGCTCAAGATGTGTTCCAGGAAGTCGGGGGTGAAGGTGGGGAGATGAGCATAAATCCTATAAAAGTTGTTTACTCCTCTGGACATCATTGACTCCCAGCATGTCCACTGAACCCCCAGGGTAAGGGGTCAAAGGTCATGGGTCACAGAGGTCAGGACCGGTCCTCCCAATCTTCCCCTGGAGGGAATGACGCCACGTAACGTCTCTATTTATTACTATTTTTAACACTTTGTCTCGTGTGTGTTGCCGCTTGTTTTTTTTTAACGCGCTTGCCGGCTGCGTGAGACTCGTGTGTGTCCGTAATGACACATAATCACAGCTCTGGCGGTGTGTTTGCAAGTGGTTCCACCTTCATGTGTGTGTCTGAAAGATGCAAAGAGAGAAGTTTGTAGTGTGATAAAGTGACTGTCTAATTGGAGAGAGCCCGGCTGTGGGGCACGTCGGAGTGTTCTTCCCCTGTGGCCATGAGGTCTGGAGCAGTGTGTGTGTGTGTGTGTGTGTGTGTGTGTGTGTGTGTGTGTGTGTGTGTGCGTCCAAACCGTGATGAATTTCGACGGGCCGGCTTCAAGTCTTGGCAGGCTGCCGAAGCACAAGGGACAAAGTCGACCATATTTCATGCTCACTCCAAAAAAACACACCGTATATCTGAACCTTCATGTAGCTCACCTAGTACGTGTCTGTGGAAACTGGAGGGACGGCGCTGCTGCCCGCCGCGCCACAATGCCTCACATTGTTCCCGTGCTATAATCACTACGGACGTGGAACTTGGCCTGCAGACCCAGAGGTCTCTGCCGCCCTGGACGCAGCTGCTGGAACTCGGTTTAACACCAAATGCGGTCCTGGAGAGGGAACACAGGGGAGTGTAGGTGGTTCAGGGACACAAGCTGTTTTTATTTAAGAATTTAATGATTTGTTTTCCCCTTCAGCCGGAGCTTACTGTAAAGCCTATAGGGTGGGTCGATCCAACTAAAAAATATTTCTCTAACTTACCCTGAGTCGTATCCAATCCTCAGGTTTTTGAGACGTCTTGCTCACAGTGAAGATGGAGCTCAGAGGCGATTGGCCGGAATCGTACCGAGACTGCAAGAAGTGGAAACGATAAATCGCCAGATAGAATCCTGAATATTTTTTAAATCGCCACTCAAACAGGTTGCAGGATTGTAAGGGTTGTCCGTGCACTGACTAAACAGCTGCCCGGCATCTTTGCAGCATCCTCGGATGGTTGCCTAGCAACATTAAGACATTGCAGGAGGTCACAGCCCTGGACTGTTTTACATGTACACATACATACATTTGTTATTAGATTAAACCAATCATATACTGTCATCCAGAGAGCTTCAGATGTGCTGTCCAGTGGACTTTGGGCTCACCCGTCTTCAGTCTTTATGCTAAGCTATGCTAAGCTACGCTAAGCTACGCTAAGCTACGCTAAGCTACGCTAAGCTACGCTAATCACCCCCACACGGGCCCAATCTCTTTACTTAACACAGACATGAAGTAGTAATAAATATCTTGGGATCAAAGTCCATATTTCTTAGCCTGGAAGACCAATCTGCAAGCTCATGTTTATTTGGTCTGGCAGATGGGTCACCCCTCCATTACGAGCCTTCGTCTCACTGCGACAGCCACATTTCCTTCTCTTCCATTGTTTACATCTCGACGCTGACATCAGCACTTTCACATTGTTTGTCAGCCATTGCATGAGGAGCTTTTTTTTGTTCGTCTCTGCTGCGTCCTGAAAGTACCTGGTACGAACACAACTCTCGAACCTCTTGGCCCCACGTCGGTGTGAAGACGGAGATCACTGACTTGGGACATAAACACAAAAATATATCTAACAACCGCAGACTTTACACCGATAAAAGTGTGATTTGTATTAGACTCTCGTTGTTCACATAAGCTGTGGAAAGGTTCGGCTTTCAGCAACGGCGAGAACGTGTGAAAGAAAGCCTGTGTCACTCTGACAACACCTCAACACCTTCTTCTCCTCTTGCTTTTCCACCATAATTCCAGAGGAGAGTCGGTTTCATGTCGGCCTGAAGTGCAACAAGTCCGTTTACCACACTGGAGCATCAAAAAACAAAACCGAACCGAGACTAACCGGCCTGTGAAGGAGCGGGTGTTCGGAGTTTTATAAGATTACACCGCAAGTTCTCTGCGGAGAGTCATCTAATAAGAGGCTTATGATGGGCCAGCGGTCTCCCGTGGGTCCAACCATGTTAATGATACAGCTTTCTGCCTCTCTTTCTCTCACTCCTTTTCTCTTTTATGATGGATTAGGGGCCTTGGACCCGCTTTATTCCTAATGCGAGCAAGACTACGGGGCTTGTTTGTGCAAGGTGTGAGATTTATTCCTTCGGCGCGGCGGTTTTCCCTGCGAGTTTATTTTAGCTGTGCTGTGTTTTGCGTTGTTACGATAAAGGTGTTTTATTTTTTACTCCGGCCAAGCTATAAGGAGCCAGCGGCGCTAAGATGCCTGGCCGGCGTTTCCAAGGAGCTTTTGTTGGCCCCTCTGGTTCTGAGCGGACCTGGCGACGAGCCGCTCATATATACGCTAGCCAGACTGCTGAGCCATTACACACTGTTTGTTTGTACGTATAACAGTTTTTAAACTGCTCGGTTTTACAGGGAGTCGGACGTTTTAATCAGCGTTGTTTTTACAATTTTTTTGAGCTCTGACGTGCTTGTGGAAAAAATGCTTAAAGGGATCATCTCTAAGGGTGCTAAACAGCTAATCGCCGTGAAGAGCGAGTCACTGTAGCTTAGCCGCAGCCGTACCAGAGGGCTGCACCTCCACTCCTGGAGGCAACTAAAACTCTCATCGGAGCTCTTCAACCGAAGGCGGCACAGAAAATGGGACGATACATGAAGGAGGCTAGTATTTCCTACTTCCCTTAGGTAAAGGGTGGACAACCCAACTTTCCGGTGAAACGTTGCCCCCTGCTGATTTGGAGTTTAATATATGAAGTCCTGGCTTATTTAGCTGGAAAACAAATCACACTTTGTTCACTTAAGAGGCGACAGTGAGTCATTGTGGCTTGAAGGAGCCACAGCTGTACCAGAAGGCTGCACTAAACTCAGGGACTTGACCAGTGTCACTACCGAAGGTTTGAAACCACAGGTGAGGACTGGTTTCCACCTCTGGCTCATGCTTAGAAAGATAACAGTTGGACACCCCCGACTTTCTGGAGATACGTTTTGGTGAAATATGACGTGCTAGCTTGTTCAACTTGGCCGCGAGTCGTAACCCTTTAACTCGCAGCTCCATCACCAAATGGAAATGTTCGGAAAACTCTAAGACACAGCCTCCTTTAAGGCACTGAAACCCGTGGCAAAGGCCCTGTAATGAGCCGGTGTGAGAGATTTGTGTCATGGCGTCCTCGATTCCACTGAGCAACGTCCAAGGAATAGTCATCAGGATTACTAATGCGTGTTATATAAAGGATGCCTGAAGAAGGACTCTGTCGGTGGCAGCTGCAGATACATCGATGGTGTCTGATCGCTTGAAACACGGACGAAACCGGCTTCATTCTTCGCGCAGTCATGGGGGGGGCGGGCGGGGGGGGGGGGGCGCTCTCTTGCAGCTTGTCAGCAGTGTGCTAAGCTGTAATAGTCCCACTGTAACCTCTCAAAAATTGATTTGACTCTCCGCCGGGTTTGTTTTGGCCCGGGCCCGTCTTTGTGGTTGTGGTCTCAGGGTGGAAAGCAGAGGGCAAGAGGGAAGGAGGACGAGGAGGGGAGGCTGGAACGACTGCCAACGGAGAGGAGGGTGGTGTTCAGGGCATTATGTAAGGCTTCAAACAGGTCCAGTCTGGCGAGGAGTGTTGATGTGAGAGTTGTGGGCCCCTTGGGTCAGGTGGCCTCTCATATAGCCTCCCATATGGTCCACATTTTCCCTGCCTCTGCCCTTCATCTAATTGGCAGGTAATGTATCGTCGCTGTGGCCTATCTTCCCCTCCATCACTGTTATTCCTCTCCGTTATTAATGGACGGCGCTGCGGTGGGGTGGCGAAGGTGATAGTGGTTCTGGGATTGGCACTGCGCCACAGAGGGGCCCCGACGCTGACACTTTATACACCGGCAGGTTTTACAAAGGTGTTCATTTCAGGAGCATCTCTTCGCCCTCTGCTGCTCCTCTTCCTCCTCCCCGGTGGAAGGTAAATCAAAGCTGCGGCTGATACCGGAGACCTGATTCAATCTGATAAGACGCCCGCACATATGGACACACACGCACATACATGCATGTCTACATGCTTGTTTGCATCCACACAAGGACGACCGTGTGTTCTCCAGCGTGTTCCCCTACGGTGGGTCTTTCCTTCTGTCTCCGACTCATAACCGGGGCCGGCAGCTTGTTTTACAGCCTCTCCACTCCGTCCCTGCGAAGCATAACAAAACACCAGCAGACATATGTTTGTCATAAACGGCGAGGCTCAAAATTACATTCCGATTGTTTACACTCTGAACAGGGTTCAAAAAGAATGATTGTACACCACATTTAATCATCCACAGTACTTAAGGTTCGTAATTCTCTTGTGATTTTCCACTGCTGCCGGACAGTGGAAGCCTAACTGCTGCAAAACAACATGGGCCAATCAACATAAGTAGGCCTGTTAGTAGCAGTAAATGCCAAACCCTGTTTTGTTATGCCTCACAGGCCAAGTCTCTCGCTGCAGTGATTCCATGTATGGGCCTGCCGCTAGCACACATCCACACTCGGAGTTAGCATGCTCCTGCAGAGATTACAGTTGCAACACGACACTCGCGGACAATCGTTTGCGAGGCACATACATGTCCGAAGGATTCTTGCTAACATCCTGTGCTGCAGGACGAAGCCAACATTACCGTCTGGTGCACATGGAAGAGCTCAATTACATAACTTAAGACTTTCATTAGCCTCTCCGCTCCATTGAGTTCTCTGGGAAAGGTCCAGATGTGACTTCATGAAGGGCCCTCTCTATGCAGAGCCTGTTCACTCTGTTCCGCTATGCCCCCCCCCTCTTTGCTTCTCCATCCCTGCAGCTGTAAGCACTCAGAGGAAAGCAGAGAGTGAGGGGAGTGAGGCGGAATGCTTTATTAAAAAAAAAAATCAGACAAACCCAAACCCCCCAATCTCTCTTCAAAACAGTTCCAGCCCCACCTAGAGCAGCCTTTAGTCCCCTTCCCTCCCGTAGTAGGCCAATAAGTCTTTTAGCATGTGGTCTCTCTGTCAGCCCGAGGTGGCTGACTAGACATGCTGCTGCTCCAGGCACAGGGGCAGGAAGTGGGAACCGGCCAGGAGACGCTCTGAGAGCCTGCCCGAGTAAACAAGCCTTCCCCTTCGGCACACATGCTCACACACAGTCATATGTGTTTACACATGCTGCTAACGAGTACATGCATACACACACACGTCGGATGCGTCACCTCCAGAAACACTGGCCATCTTTTACTGGGACGTTTCGGAGGGCACTGTCTTACTGTTAATATCATGATGGTTTATTTATGGAATGACGTTTTTCTTCGCTCGGACCGCAAAGAGAGCGATGATGGAAATTGTTTAGTGCTTTCAAAAACGAATCAGCGACTTTGTTGTTTGTTCGTGTGAGTGCAGAGCCGGGATTCTCTGCAGATGCAGATGGTTTCTTCTACACGTTTGCTTTCCGTTTCTGTTGTCCGAGCGCGGCGGTCGTGGTTGTTTTCCAGACCCACGCAGCTGCTCGTGTGGCTCGGGGTTTCTGGGAAGATGGCCGACACAGGTGGGGAATCGGTTAGAGCCGTGATTTACAGACACCTCCTCTCTGCCTCGCATTGTGCTGGCGGCCTTCCTCTGGGCCGGCGCTCACACATCATGTTCCCCCTGCTCGCCCGCTATTCCGTGTCTCCGATAACAATGATGCCTGAGTCGCCGGGTGGAAAACCCAGAGGACCCTCGGAGGATGCTTTTATTGTTACTCCACGTAGAGCTATTGTGAAGTTTCCTTTGGTGCATGTCAAGTCTTAATAAGCAAAGTCCAAACCTGCTGCATGTCCTGTGATTGTGCACAAATGAACACACGTTTAAGGACCAACCTTAAGCTAGGTAGGCTAACAGTGTCAACACTGTTACGTCATGAGTCCCGTCCACCCGGTGGCTGTGTGCGGTGATTCATGGGAGCTTCACCAGATCTGCAGCGGGATAATGTTGTCAACACATATCAACAGATTAACATCGGCCACTAACATCTGTGGACGATGTTCTAGTCAGTGTTTTAACAAACCGCATGCTGGAGTGAACATCCCTCGAGAACATCGCGCTAACGATGGACGAGCATGCACGCCCGGCCCGAAACTGTCCAAAAAAAACCACTTAAAACTTGGATGCAAATGTAGTTTTGTTATTATTATTCTGCAGGTCGAGTCATCAGTGTGCTCCGACAAGCAAAAGTAAAAATAAACAAAGCAAAGAAAAAGAACTTTAAGAACAGCCGAAGATGAAGTGAAATGAAAGAGGGATCTGAATCATTTCTGTTCATTGAAAGAGGAAGATAAATGTTACACAGTCTCTCTTTAAATGTCTCTAAATGCCTGCAGTCATGTTGTGTGACTCCGGTCTGCAGCTCAGGACCAGTCACACCTTCTATCAAACTGAGTCAACGGTCTATCACCTCTCTTAAGACAGACACTGATCACAATATGGACACAAACACTCATTAAATATCTCGGCATTACTCAAAGCTTCTACGTGATGTGAAGCTATGCCCCCCCCCCCCCTCCCCTCCCCCCCCCCCCC
>CAAKHC010011310.1:7874-23681 GCA_901007825.1 Macroramphosus scolopax
GGGGGGGGGAGGGGGGGGGGGGGGGGGGGGGGGGGGGGGGGGGGGGGGGGGGGGATGAAGCTGGTCATTGTGCTGGAGAGAAGCTACTTGGTATGCCGGGGTTAAGAGTGGATGTTATT
The DNA here is from genome assembly GCA_901007825.1 of Macroramphosus scolopax. NCBI lineage: Eukaryota > Metazoa > Chordata > Actinopteri > Syngnathiformes > Centriscidae > Macroramphosus > Macroramphosus scolopax. The sequence goes on from CAAKHC010011310.1 coordinate 7,994, forward strand.
AGGTGGAGCTTCATGCTCAGGACTCTATGTGGTCTTTCTTGACCCCACTTAAACAGGAGACAATAAGCGCACTTGAGCAGGTCTTCCCTCTCTTTCAAGTCTCGATGACCCTCTCGTTCTCCAGCGGCAGGAGAACACGTCACTCCAGGACATCGGTCCGATAGGAGAACGTCTTTTTGAGAGTCGTTAAGCAATTATAACATAATCAAATGTGTCCTGTAAATGAGATTAGCTGTAATCAGACGTCACCGCTCTCTTTATTAATTGCAAACAAGTCAACTTAATTTTTCTCATGAGAGGTTTCCATGACAACTGGGGTGAACATATTTAGCCATCTCCATCAGTGGAGCGTCATGCTAATAAATCCCAGTGCAACCTTTATCTGACCCCTGCCTGTGTTTTCATTTTGATTTTGCTTCAATCCCCTTCTCTCCTCCCGAATTTCATCACTCCATCTTCCTAAACTAACTGATAAAAGTTGTCCAATTCCTCAAATTGAATTCCTCTGTTATAAGCAGTCTTTAGTCAGGGTTTACTTTGTGCATTTTCAAAATCTCTTAAAGTCTGTCAGGATTAACAACACATGTGTTGGCAGAAGACACGGAGCAGCACATGATGTAACGCCCCGGCAGCCTCGGTTGAATCGTGATGAATCTCCTTCCACTTGCCTGTGCATGAGGATGTGTCCTCAATTTTTAACACTCTACACTTCAGATTTCATAGTTTTAGGCTTTTCAGGTTAAAAAAAAATAGAGAAGAATTGTGGTCTCATAGGTCTCAGATTGATGCAGTAGAATATGCAAAATGTGGGATAAAAGGAAGAAATACTGCTGCTGTCCTAAAGCCACAGAGGATTACTGGTGATGCTGTCCAGTTTTTACGTACAGACACAAGCTGTAAAGATCTTATTTTTCAGGCTGTATTTTGTGTAGAAGTAAAAAAAAAAAAGAAACAATGAAGTTGAGCCAAATATCTGTCTGCATTAACATTTAGTGATGAGTGAGTGCCGGTCAAAAATGGCTCGGCGCTCAACTGCCACGTTGTCAGCATGTAGCGGCGCTGCTTGCGTGCCAAAGATGAATAAACCATGCTATCAGTGACAGGCATCAACAGGAGAGCCTGCTTTTATTGGCTATAGAGACACATTTTCAGAGGAATTTCCAAACAGAGCGCTGCGGGTGGCTCCCGAGCACGCTGTCATTTCATCGGGCTTTCTGTGTCTCTGTCTTAAGCTCAGGATATCACAGCACCGAAATAGATGATGTGTTTAAGAACGTGTGAATCAGTTGACACGGAGCCTTTTTAGACTAAATAATGTTGCAGATCCTGAAGTGTAGATGCTGAAAAGGATGCAGTGTTCTGCAAGAACGCCACATTATAGCACTTAATCGCTCTACACAAGCGTTGTGCGGTATGAAACCATCGTCAGAGGTTACCAAGTATACGCATTAAAGGGTGATGACAAACCCTTGTGTATTAGAGTATATGTGGTTAAGTTAAGATGGGCTTGAGGGAAATCAATGTCGGTTAATCCTAAATCCTTAAACCATATAGCAACTTTGACATGGATGTTATTGTTATTCTTCTTCGTGTGTACGCAGATGTTTCATAGGATGTATGGTCAGGAAAATTCACTCAAAGGCACAGAATAAGTTGAATGGATTTATTGGTACAAACGTGTATAAACTCTGATGAAGCTCTTGACAAATGGAACATTCTGTGCTCACCATGCTTTCAACCCAACTGCTATGTTTAAGTGGGTCCTCCACATCTGGTTGTTCCAAACCATTTCAACATACGATCACATCAGCAGGTACAATCACTGCCTTTCAACCATCCACAAACAGAAACAGAAACAGAAACATCAACCTCCATCTATACAACTAAGGCAACAGTGATCTTGTTACCTGGCAAAAAGGTCAAAATGATTCCAATGCAGTAAAATATTTACTCCATTACATCCATGAATACACACTAGTTGCATGTAATTAGCAGCGTGTTTTCTCTGTCGTCACCCTGAAAAGACATAAAGGTCTCTGCTAACAATAAGCTGCAACAACTAGTGTTGTATAGATGCAGTGTGCATGTCGTCATCATATACCGAACAGGAGCGGCGGCTCTGAAAGCAGCCCTGCATCCATTTGGTTAATAGATCCATTAAGCAGCATGGTGTGAGTGGAATGCGGCCGCTGTGTGCAGACTAGGATGACGTGTTAATTCTGGGTAATTTATTATCCTGGGTGTCACCGGGCGGGGAGCTCCTGACAGATCTTGTCTCCCTGGGATCCGCCTCAGCCGGGTTTTGCGGGGCATCGGCCTGCTTAGCGGTGACTCCGGCACGCTGTGCTCACATCCGCTGATGCAAGTATGATGTAAAACCCTCAGTGCAGAAAAACAACAGAGAGGATGCACATTATATCACACTGGCAGGAGGCTAAAAGCACACCTGTGGAGAGAGAGAGGGTAATCAAATTTCCCCCCAGTGTTATGGGCACTTGCTGGCTCTCATATGGTTTTTATTTATGGAAGTATCCTTTTCTGTCTAGGGCCGGGCACTGATTAGATCATGGATACTGATTGTGGCCTTGAGCTGTCATTATCAATCCTAATTTACTCGGGGAATTAAATTTATATCTATAGGTGGGTGCCGTGCCCAGCGCTGATAGATGAAAGGGCATTTCCCCTTTTTATTCATCGGCTATCAAGGTGACAGACGCAAAAAAAAAGGGACAAGTCGTATCGTTGATTTTGTTTAGCGTGTGTTTTAATAACAGGGAACTTTGGGCTTTCACTAGGGGAACAGAGGCTGCATGAAAGACTGACAGCGAGTAAGCCGACAAAAGAACTTGCACAGGCGAATGTGCAGCAGGGTTTTTCTGCGAGCCTCAGCAGTGTCTAATGTGCAGCCATTGAGATCAGAGAGTGCAGACCTCAGGTGCCTCGGAGGCACAGGAAGGGGATTGCGCAGGTCAACACAACACTGCCAAGCTACCCGTCAGGCTTTTCATGTCATAATCAGTTAGGGGCAAATCAGCATACACCAACTCTCGGCGCCCCCGAGAAAATCCTCTCAGGATTCTTGTCTGCACTGTAGCAGTGAAAAGGATTGCAAAACTGAATTTCATTCTTTGTGCTGTGTGAGAGGGTTCGCTGTTGATGGTGTGATGCTTTGTTTTGATCCGGAGGAAGCGAGCGCTGTGTGTTTACTGTCGACCACTGCAGCAGCCACACCTTCTAGACAGAGCATCTTTACAGCCGGAGCTGTCATCCAGTCGATGATCAAGCTACGGAGTGATTAGCCCCACCCAGAGGCTTCTGAGACGGGAGATGTGGGAGGTGTGCGGTTGTCAAAGCAAAGGCTTGCGGAGATGACTCAGTTAGGCACTTAGAGTCAGATCATTACCATGCAGGATTCCTCCGTTTAGCTTTTGCTGTGTGTGCTGATTTTTAACTGTTCATGTTGAACAGCCGCTGGTTTTATTGTCTCCAACAACACAGTCGTGCTCGACGCTTATTGTGCATCATGTCATCACATTGTTCCTGTGGTCCTACGTCCCCGAGCTGGCGATGTCACTTCATTCATATTACAAAACCCTGTTAGGATCCAATTTATTGCTGTTACGAGGAAACCTAATTACTCCAATTTATGTGGTTGATTGATGCTTTTACTTCCCACTGTTCAGTACTTTGCTTTGATCAAAGGGAGGCGGATTGATTATGTTGCATTCATTGGTATGTGCATATATAAATCTACTGTAATCTGTTGCCTGTATCTTTCAGTTTTAAATGATATGCATGGATGGAGAATAACTTTCAGGTGTGCTAGTTTCCTCTTTAGGAAGTTTAGGATTCCGCCTCCGGTACGCCAACAACTGAACAATTAACCAAAATAATAACCAATACCAATATCCAATACCGCAGGAGCTGACATGTCTTCATGTCAATATACCGTTAATAATACAGATGCATTCAACCTAGGAATCCTTTTACCCCCCATGTAAGGAAACTTGTTGAGTGCAGCTCTTTTTTATTTATTATAATTAAACCACCATCCCCATTAAAATCAAGAGTCATGTCGAAATATCTGTTCAAATAAATGCACAATGATTTTTTTGTTTTGCAAAATTGTTGAACCATAGTAGGAACTATGCTGATTACAGAGACGAGTCAGGAGTTATCATGAGGAACCCCCCCGCTGCCAGCTGATTGTAATTGGTATCCAGCAGTACTCTTGCCGGTGTTGCAGTCTCTTTGAGGGCAGTTCTTCTACTCAGCGCTTTTCCTCCAATGGAGCAGCCCCGGTGCCTATTTATTGACCTTCTGTTCATTCCCCATCAGCCAGAAGAAAAGAAGCCGAGGTGGTTGTGACGACTCCTCCACCGCCACTCTGTTTCCGACACTTAGACACAGTTGGAAACTCTGAAAGAAACTTGTATGAAATTTTATTTATTTGTTCTTTCGAAAAATATATTGGACCTTATAGTGCAGTAAGTGTGCACACTAGATCAATAGCGAGGGGCGTGCACCAGCAGAGGTCCCGGGCTACTTGTGTTTATGTTAAGGCTTTTACGCAGTCTGTTTCTAGTGGGTCTAGCTTTTGATCCTGGAAGGAAGCGGCTGCTGAGATGGTTCCCCTACCACCGAACCCCCCTCCTCTCCTCGGCCTGAATGGCCACTACTGAATTCAGATCTATTTGGCAAGCCATTAATCCCCCCCCGCCACCCCCCCCCCCCGTCCACCCAAGGCTTTTTTCCCCCTATTGAAAACACACCTTTCTGTTGACCGAGGAGGCTTTTCTATTGAGCCGAGTATGTGAAAGATTTCCATAGAAGTGGTGCCTGCATGGAGCTTTTTTCTTGCTTTCAATACCTTGCAGACAATGTTGTTGATATCTGCCCAATATTCCTCCACGGTTCACTACAGGCTGCTCGGGTGTGTAGATGTTTGTCTGCAGGGTTGTCAGCTATCACTAATCCCTGGAGACAGCGTTTTTTGAAAATGAGTGATTATTATAAAGTTTGTTTGGCCTCTCTATGTTAGTCCTCAAGATGATATTCAGCACATGCGAGTCAGCAGTCATTTGTCTAGAAATGTCATCGACTGCAGACGATCAACAGTAAAGGGAGCTCACGGACGAGTAGCTGTGATCATCTCAGAGATACTCGGATGGATTTTGTAGATTTGTTTTACGTTGCCAAGAGGTCAGCATCTAGTTCCTGGATCCTGCATCAAAAAAAAAAAATCTGTGACATATAAAGAGCAGCACGCTGCTAATTATCATGGTAAACAGGGGCTGTGTGCAAAAGAGAAGGTTAGATTTATATGCAGCCGCACTGAATAGCAATTCTCAGCACACTGCTAATTGTTTGATGGATAGTACAGACACATTTGCATTTATATTGTACCACAAATGCCTCCCACCTATTTAGATCCCATATTTAACTGACTCCCTGACACCAGAGCAACGGGCGCAACTGTTGGCCCGGCCAAAAGCGTAACGAGTGTTTTACCAGGAACTTGTGTGTCCTGCGGTTCACACAGCAGGGAAGGTGGGGGGAGGGGAGGTGGGGGGGGTGGCGGCTGTTGTTTTATGGATTGGGTTGATAGATCGTGCGTGTGGTGAGAGAGGCGGCCGTCGCGTCGATGAACTGCTCTGCATCTGCAACGACTTCAGTCCACTCACATTTGGTCGTCGGGGGATTTAGTAGCGTTAGTGAGCCACGAGTGAACAAGCGGTACGCTGGGATCCAGAGCAGCATGGACGTTTGAATGTGTAACTCCTGCTACCAGCTACCTAACATCCAAATGGTACGTGTGTGTTTGTATGTGGTTGATGATGGAGGTGATTCCTTTCCTTCTGTCCCTGGCAGCAGCCTAATCTGTGTATAGCTAATAGTCTGACCGAATAATCCTCAACACACAGACGGATGAGATGCCTTTACTGCTGATGATATGCTGTCATTAAAATTTGACACTTAAAAGTATAACTTGGTTCCCAAATAAACAAGCAAGCGCTTATATTTTTACAACCAGCAGGGGGCGACATCTCAGCAGAAAGTTGGCCTTTACCCCCAACTATTAGTAAGAAAGAAGGAATGCTAACTTCCTTAGCCAGAAGGTGAAACTCTCAGTTTGCAAGCTGTTGCGTTGCTACATACAGGAATGCGACAGGGCTCGTTTTCGATACCACGGCAACCTGAAACGTCCCGTTGTGGTTGTCCTTTTTAACGAGATGTCCATTCTGCACTGTCGTCTTAACGTAACATTACGTCCCGACATTCCATCGCTGTGCAGTTCTACAGAACGACGCAGTGGTGAAATGTTCCCACCATGCACGGCGGTCTGACAGGCGGTTCTGTTCAACCTCCCACAGGGTTCTTGAGCTCTTTGTTGATCCTGTAGCTCAGATTCAGTGAGTCTGCACGCACGTATCTCGACACAAAACAAGATTATCAGGCAACAAAACTGTATCTGATGACTTCAATGGACGGAATCCATTGCTCATTCCTCCCTGCAACATTTTCGACGTAGAACAACATCATTACTCCGCTCCACATTTGGTTCACAGCGACAGACAAACCTGACTCCACCTTTGCCAAAAGCCAGACAATGCTTTTTGAAAAATGTGGAGTCTGCAATTGTTTCAAAGGGAAAAACGGACCATTTATCATTTCCTTTGTCTCCCCCAGAAGGACCTCAATCAATTTAGGATCATTGCATAGATCTGCAGTTCGCTTCTCTTTAGGCGGCCCTGCAGCTCGGGAGGAACTTTGTCTTTGAAATAAAAGCACACGATTGTTATCTTTGTTTCAGAGATTTCAATCGGTGGCATTTCATTTTTTAACCGGCCTTTGTAAATAACTTTCCCTGCCTGAGTCTTTGTGAGTGTACCCTCATTAACCTTCCTCTTCAGTATTTCAAGTTGCTTCTTTTACTCCTTTTGTGTCATAGCATGAGATGATGATAGCACTTTAAAAATAGTCCTCATGTCACCCTACTTCTGTCGCACGTAAAGAGTTGAGGGATAAGTAAAACTTTTGTTTTGTTGTGTTCATGTACTGGTACATTAAAAATGGTGGTGTTTTCTGTGTCTTTGGCTCCGTCTCCCAGGATTTGGCTCGGGAACAGCTTTGCTCTGTGGTGCAAACACCATGATTATGCCAGCCTGTTTATGAAGACCCTGTTTAGTATTATAGCAGGTTTGTGAACACTGACTGCGGCACTCAAGGCTGATACATTTGCATTGCATATCATCTGTCATTGTGTGCAGCCTGTTGCTTCCCCTCCCGGGTTTCCCATGGACTCAACGGTACAATACAAGTTGATTAATAATGAGGAGGAAGGGCTGTGCAGAAGAGAGATGGTTAAACGTTCTCAGAGCTCAGCTCTTTGGAAAACAAAAACAATGCACTTTACAGAACATTCTTGAAACGTTGGAAAGCCGCTCGTTCTCTGCACTCTCACATTTGCATAGCATCAAGGATCTTGTGCAAAAAGGTAAAAAAAAAAAAAAAATTGCAACCCACACAGGCTGCATCTGAAATCTGGGGGAGCAGCTGAAGAGCTCTTAGAGCTGCAAAGTGGGAGCGTTTTCTTCACCCCCATGAAGCGGAGGTCCTTGTATTGAGGCCCCAAGTCATTAATCACCGGGATCTTTTCAGCTGTCAATACATACAAAAAGAAAACCAACAATGGTGTTTTTCTCTTCAAGCAGGGGGCAAATAGAGATTATTGTTTACTGTTCCGTCCGCCGTTGTTCTCACATCCAGTTACTCCCAGTTTTTTTTTGTTGCTTGTAGCGAAACCCACTTTAAAGTGTGGGAGCAACTATTATATATTAGCTGTAGAAGCCTGCAGCAAGAATGACAAAGATTTCAGGTCAGGCTACATAACTATGAATCATCAGAACGCTGTAAGATTCGGAAGGAGCAGGAACTGCTGCAACGTCTGGCTCACTAATTCCCTGTGTTGTGCAATCTAGCCGCAGAGTAAGCAGTGGCCGAGCCTTTACTCGGGCTTATATACGCATTGATGTTTGTTAATCCGACTCAATATCCTTAAACAATGTTTTCCCTGAGAATGAGGTGCACTAAGTGATCTGTTTGTCCCCTGTTGGAGCGCGAACACGGGAAAGCAATACAAAAACGCTTATGTTGAATATATCCTCTAAAACATATCCTGTTGTTTTATTGTAATATTTTGTCCCTCCATCTCCTGTGTCAAGGCAGGAAAATAAAAAAAAGATCTATAGACTTTATACTCCATGTGCTATTTGACAGTTGTTGGATTTATGTTTGGGATTTTAATCATCTCTGCCGGTTCGGTCTCGTCCCAGATTTGTTTGGCTCCTCGAGCTTTGAGCGGGCTGGGAGATGATTTGTACCTTATAAAACAAACCAAACACAAGTCATTGAAGGACTCCTGCCATTTTTCTACAGATGTCGCAGTGTTTCTATACTGCACATAAATAGAATATTTGTGGGAGTCCTGGACTGTGAACTTTATAGGTTCAGGATTTGCTGTGCCGTATTTTATTAAATCTAATCCGGGTGGTTTTTTCACGCTCTGCCTGTGTGTGCTGAGCCGTTCCGACACCGCTGGTCGGGGACACGCATTTGCATTTTATTTATTTTCGCCGCCGCTTGTTTAACTTTTTGTGTTTGTGTGTGTCAGTGAGGGATTTTTCCCTCTCGAATGATCCGTTCCTTTAAATGCCTTTTAACTTGCTTCACCATTATTCTAACACAACGGTTCGCAAGTGATTATGCTTCCACATTTGTTTGGACAGTAAATGAAGGGAAACCAGCGGATGCGGTATGAAAGGATTGTTCAGCAATCAATCATCATAGTGTCTGTGTTTCCTCCACAGAATCACTGAGACCAAACCGGCATTGTAACCCACGTTTGATGCTGACAATAGAGCGGAGGCAGCCATGGAAGTGAAGGAACGTCGACCCTACCGCTCGCTCACTGCCCGGCAGGACGCAGAACGTCGTTACACCAGCTCCTCTGCAGACAGCGAGGACGGCAAACCGAACCCCAAATCCTACAGCTCCACCGAAACACTGAAGGCCTTTGACCATGACTCCAGGATGGCCTACGGGACGCGCGTCAAGGATATGGTTCATCACGAGGTGGACGAGTTCAGCCGGCAAGGTTCGTATATCAGAATGTTCATCCCTCAATCAATTAGCATCGTGCCATGAAACAGATGGTTATTAGTTCAGTTCGTCTGCTGCCTGGTGTCACCTCTCCCGGCGCCGTCTCATACTAATTCACACACAGTCTCCACGGAGGTCACGCCACATGAATTTGTCATGACATTGTTAAAAACTGCATGAAGCACATTCACCTGCTCGTTCAAATATATTATTGATCATCATTGTTGGAGTCAGATGTGACGGCATTGTCGAGTGCAGATAGGACAAGTACAAGCTACATGCCCACAGTACGTGTTGGCGGTGTACTGCAAAGGTCTGCAGTACCTTCATAGAAAACTCAAGATTATTAATAATATTGATGTAAGACATCTGAATTAAACGAGCCAGTGGCTTTTTCAAAAAAAAGTTTCCTTCTTGCTATTTGAAGCAGCTACTAACTTCATGAGATTGTCAATTCTCTGAGCTCCCAGCTTGCATATCAAGAAAGCGAAGAGGCTGCTAAGCTCCAGACATGAGAGCCAATGAGTGTAACAAACATGCATTTGCAACACTGCTGTTGTTGCACCAAGAGGACACCAGCTGTCTATAGTGAACTATATACAGCCCACTTCATTCTGTCAGTTATCTGCCCGACGCAGTTTGGAGGTCAGACAGATCAATGATGTTGTAATGAGTGACCCTTATTCCATCATATAGGGTTTAAGCACCAATGACTAATGAAGATTCCTGTAAGTACATGTCAGTCCACACGGGGGCTTCAGATACTTGCATGTTCATTTCACCATCTTCTTCTGTTTAATGATTACTGCAGCCCTCACAGCCGCGATATCGGTGTCATCTTTCGTGACCCGACCTCTGTGTTTACCGTCTGCCCGCAGGAGCGGACTTTTCCCTTCGAGACCTGGGCTTCGGAGAGGCCCTCCCGTCCCACATCGCAACGTACCGGAGTGAAATGGGGATGCCACACCGCGACTACTCGGTCAGCGTGGGCTCGGACGCAGACACAGAGACGGACGGCATCATGTCGCCGGAGCACGCGGTCCGATTATGGGGCCGCAGCAACACCAAGTCCGGCCGCAGCTCGTGCCTCTCCAGCAGGGCCAACTCCAATCTCACCCTCACGGACACCGAGCACGAGAACACAGAGAACGGTAGGGCTCTTTTCTCTCTCACCATTATCCGCCTGCCAGATTCTCACAGTGCACAGAGTACAGAAAACAGAGTCGGAGGGGTGTATCGACAAAGGTCTGCCGCTGACATTGCAGTGGTATTGCAGTTATGTTCTATTGATCTCCAGCAGTCGGGTACCTGGCCGCCTTGAAGTTGACAGTTTTTATTGAGTTTTATATTCGCAACTTTTTCTCAATCTGACCGAATCCCCCGAACATATTGAAGCTGAATTCTTTGCATACCGTGGTCATCACGCCTGCAGCGTTTTATTCTTGCTCTCTAGCGTGTGGATGTTTATGCATGTGTGAACTTTGATAGGACACGGTCTGGCAGGGTTCCAGTTGGTGACATTAGTGCCCAAAATTTTGATGCCATACGTATTGAATTCATCTCTGATGGCTTGGTGTTTCTAAGCCCCCCCCTCGCCACCCCCCCCAAGGGCCCCATGAGCTTGTGTGCTTTGCTCAGAAGGTCACCCAAGCTTATGCAATATGTAAATAAGAGCCATGTGAAGTGCCAGTAAATGCCAGATGATAATAACCGCTCTGCCAAAAATATTATAATTAATTGTAGATTATTTTTGCCTTTAAAGTCGTGAAATCAGGGAATTCTGTTTGTGTGCTCTTCAATTACTTGTTTTACATGTACAATCTTGCGACACATGAATTGCTTGGATGGCGTATCCGCCGACAGAAGCTGCATAACTCAGCGCGGACCTGGCAGACAGACTTCCTTTACTAACACATCCCTTTGGTGTCGAGAGCGCCTACCTCCTTTCTGCCTTTGTTTACCTGAGCTCCTGCCAATTTTTTGGTCACAGAGGTGTTGTGTGGTAAACGTCCTGTTTCACATTATGCAAAGTTAAACAGAAACCTAAATCATGCAGATTATCTGGCAGATTTGTGATCCGGCTCCCAGGACACTTTAGAGGTAGAGGAACTCATCAAGGGCCCAGCGGCAAAATTCGAATTACCCATGCACAGCCTTGCACAGAACCTTGTGAATAGTTTCCTGGTGTCACCTGATGTATTTGCCTCTTATTATTACTGACAGAAATGCCTCTTGGAAGGGGGGGGGATCCATCTGCCCGACTGACTTGGGGAGAGTATGGCATCCCTCTGCTTGATTATCTGTAATACCACAGGCCTCGACATTGGCTGTATTGTACATAATTAAAGAGAATCTCCTTGGTAGGCGGTTCACGGCGGTTTGCACGCTGGAACGCTCTCGCTGCTGCAGCATCGTGCTACATCTGTGAGACCCAATCAACAATCTAAGTAGCTTTTTATTCCAGTCACTCAGGCAGAAAGGCCACTTGTATTCAGCGTTTAATTCAGTAATGCCTGATAACATAGAATTTATATATGGCAAGTTAATTAGAATCCATTGAGCAGGGCTGCTTGTGTGTACTTGAATCTCTTTAAATCAACAAACCATTTACTCTGCTTTAATGTATTCAAGCCGCTGGGCAGTTTGCTCCCCCCTTCTCTCATGTGACTTACTTGACCCTGGACTTAATGCATGCAAATAAGCAACGGCACATTTTGGAACTGTGTCTTGATGCTCAAGAGATTTCAAGCATCTCTTGCACACTGTGGATAAAACCTCACTGTTGCTGCCGTTCTTGTTCAACCTTCTACGTTATTGGTTGACGATTTACAGCTGGAAACACGAAGATGAATCTCCTCAGAGTCATTACAGTCACTTACTGGCGTCTCGCTCTTCAGTATTGAAGGGATCCACATTAGGGGAGCCAATCACAGAGGACTATCCGGATAGTTTGCGATGAACAGCGAATTACCAGGTAATTCATCTCTGATACATCAGCACGTCTTTGAAACTGCAAACGGAGAAAAATCCATTTAAAAAAAGAGGGAAAAAGTAGGAAATTATGTTCAATTCAGTTCCTCAGAAGTGAGATAAAAAAATACACAGCAGGTGCAGAGCCGGTCCATGTGTGCCATCACTGCACTGTACAAATATATTACTGGTGGAAACACTCGTAGCCCTCAGAGACGTCAGAGGAAGCTTTGATTGAAGGGAGTTAATGTTCCGTCCACGTGATCGGCGTGGCGATGCAGACATGGTGGCTGTGCAGGTTCCTTTAGGTAACCGCGGGAGTTGGGCTACTTTCACAGGACTGTTCTTGCAGAGGTTTGTTGTTGTTGTAAAGCCCGAAGTGGACTGACTGCAACAGAGGCAGAAGAGGTTGAATTGTCTGTCCGCTTCATGTTTCTAGAAATGGAACATTGAGGCCACCCGGCCCGACTGTTGGGGCGTGTCCTGATGGGAACGGGAACGTCACTGCTCCCCCTCTGTTGTATAAGTCATGTCCCGCACTCACCGTTAATGTGTTCTTCTGTGTCATCATGTATTACTTATTTATGTGCATGTGTGTTTGAAGCCTTTGTGTATCTTTGTGTGTGTGTGTGTGTGTGTGCGTGCTTCCCACTCATGGCCCCTCGGGAGCACCTTGAGGACACTCCGAGCAGGCAGCAACTGCTGAGTCATTGCACACGCTACAGAGGCAGAACATCAGAGGGAGCAGCCCAAACTGCTGGTCTTTCAGGAGAGGGATGCTGCTCTTGGGTTTTTTTATACCCCCATTACAGATAATCCAGATGTGCGCTCATATCGCAGCTTCCCCCTCCCTTTGTCATGGATCTCTCTGTAACCAAGAGAACTGGCAGTCGAGATAGCCTCAATCGCCTGCTGAGGGACTGTTGACTGTTCACGTGTTCCCAGAACCTGCGGTGAGAAATAATGCGACTGAATCCTACGCAGCTCCTGTTGATAGAGAAATTGCAGTGTGACTGAGACTATTTTTCCACGGACAGAATGTAATTAGTTCCAGTGGGTGGATAGTTGTGTACTGATTTTGCTTCCCCTCCTTCCATCCTCCTGGGAGATGTGTTCCATATTGATTTGTATGTATAGTCAAGCTTTAATCCTACACTGAAGTGCGCTTTCACTTGCAGTTGGGCCGCTCCGCGTTGAAGTCGTTTTCAAAGAACGCTTCCTGTTTCAACACTGTTGTCTTTTGTCAAGCGTGGAATTTCTATTACAGGAGAGGAAAAAAAGGAGGATTTGTCTGTGTGATTTTTAGTTTTTGGAGTTTTAATTTTGCTCATTACTCAAATCCTTGTACCTGAAGGCATCGCTGCGGGGCAAAGTCCCCAGGAAGGGATTTTCTACAGCTAGTTGAGGTTTCTGTGGAAATCTCGACTCTTGAAAACACCAAACTAACTTTTTGTCAAATCCACAGCCTTGATTGTTGAATGTTTAAACACCAACACGGTAATGAGTCTGCCTTTAAATATATTACTACGCCTGCTACTACTATAGTGTAAATTATTTTGGATACAAGCTGCGATCATTTTATATTACGACAGGGAAAAATAAGATCTTTAAAAATGTTAACCACCATGTGACCTCATGAGGCGTCTACAACATGTCTGTATCTTTCATGTCTTCATGACGCCAAGCATGAACGGCAACCGCATTCGTTTGAGGCTCGTCCACTGACTAATGATTCGAAGTATCCTGCAAAGGAAGAATTAGAAGAGGAGGATCAATGACGGTCAGGCTTCTTAATTTAATTCCGTTTTTTTTTTCTGCTGAATGATTAAACACGACTCATCGATCAGCATTTTTCACATCCAAAGCATTTAGAGCCTAATGTGCTGATATGACCAGGCTCTTAGCCGGGGTGGAAGCAATAATTATGGATGTTCTGTTCATGCATTGAACCAGTCTTTGCACGTGGATTCACCAGGCACTGACTGTTTGCTGGATTCCCGTTTTTTGAGTTTTATAGATTTTTGAGTTTTATAGATTTTTATTGCTGCCTATAATCCTCAACTTCTATATTTAGATACTATTATTATTCTGGTTCTTTGATGTTAATGCAGCTTTGCAGGTCATTTAGGACCTAAAAGACGAATTTATGGAACATTTATATTGCACCTTGTTTTCACTGCACATTCCATCAGATCCACATTGTAAATATACAAATATACATTTTATATTTAAGCTATTATTCTTGTTATTTAGTCTCTTCTTGACTTGTACATTTATTACTTCCTATCTTTGATTGTAAGCACCGACATACCAACTAGAGGCAGATATTAACACCTCCAGCCTTCATCATCGTCATCATCATCATCCGTGTCGTCTCTTGTTTCCTCTCCTCCTGCTGTATGCGAGTTCTTCCTGAGGGGACTCTCGCTATCTGCTAAACTCTCCCCTGTGTTCACCGGCGAGCCTGGAACTGTGCCGGTGCCGAGCCGGTTGCCGTCCATGAGCCGCCTGCTGTGGCCTAAAGAAACGACACAACCGATACCGGCTGGACGGCTGAACAATGAACTGAACGCTGCTGTAAATCTCCAGAAGTCTCTTTAAGTTATTAAAAATATTGATTATAGCCCAATACTTCTTGTTAAGGGAACTATTACTTTGATTGCTTCTTTAATTTGACGTAGAAACCTCTGCGTCTGCTGGCGACATGATTTAATATTCTCCAGATTTAGCAGCGTGATATTTAAATGATTTAGTTTTATTACATAACCGAGTTATAAAGCGAAAATACAAAAAAGCTCCGGCAGAAACTCCTGTGACTTCTTCTTATTGTTCCTCCCTTCTGTATCAGAGGCTCATGGGAGGGTTGAAGACGGAGGAAGAAACTTTGAACTGTTGAAAGATTGAGGTTAAGAGCTCCGGGGTGCTGCTCAGTTACTGAATCTTTGAACATGGCGTGGCTGTGACATGACTGTCTACGAGGGACAGGTGTTCCTTGTAGAAACATGTCACAGCCCCAAAATGCTGAGGGGCTTTGAAAGAGGAAATCTCTCACAGACTTTAACTTGAGAAGAAAGAGGGGGGGGGGCACATCAGCCGATCCCCCAACCGTGTTGATAGTGAAGTGTTGAAAGGACCTTTGTTCAGTTTTACTCACTGTTGTTATTTTTGGCCCCCGACCACGTTTCCCTTGCGCGGCGGCGCCTGCTCAGTCTGAGGGAGAATGTTTAGTGTATTTAAGCAGTATTCAATCCGTTTCAACGGTCCGTTTCCTCCTAATTAATTCACTGTTTTGTTTTTCCAAATCGACTCAATTAAAACTGAGTTAAAGTCGCAGGAAGTATCTAAATGAAAAGTGTTTTTTGCATCATCGGTTCCAATCCGACTCGCACAGCTCGGCGTTCTCCAGTCGGTCTCGTCTGTGATCGTCGTCCAGTGGACTGCGGGGGAGTCAGAAACAGATGAATAATGGGGTTAACATGACAGAACAAACGGCACTTTCTCCTTATTGCAACACGACTTCCTGTCATGGCCACACCCTCCCTCACTGACACACAGT
>CAAKHC010011312.1:0-14208 GCA_901007825.1 Macroramphosus scolopax
TCTCCCTACTTTCTTCTTGTCTGTGTCTGCAGACGTGTGAGAGGAGGAAACAATCAAGATCGGAGGAGAGAGAGAGAGGATGGCAGTGATGTGCCACATGACAGCAGTGTGTGTGTGTGTGTGTGTGTGTTGGGGGGGGGCAGCAATGTGCTTTGTCATTTATCATTTGGAGTGCTTGCTTGTTCGAGCACACACATCTTAATAGTCACGCTGAACCCTGAGAACCAGGATGAGAGGAGGCATTTCATTACCACGTCGCCGCGCGCACTGCATACAGTATAATGGGAGAGTGGACGGGCAGACATCCAGCGTTACAACACAGATGCAGTCAAATGAAACAAAAAACACCCTATGTACTGCATAAATATCTGGAAACATGCACACTGTGTGTACAAGAACAAACACACAAGTCAGCGTTTCATACACTCCTTTTTGAAGTGTGTTTGTGTGTGTGTGTGATGAGAATCGAGCTGAGCTAGTAAAACGAAGTCCGACCTCTCCTTTAATGTTTACATCATCACATAAATCTGCATAAGTCATCTTTAATTTCTGTTATTAGGAGACGGTGCCTTCACTTTCTCTCCGACGGTGCTTTAACGCACCATGTGACCGCTCACGAGCGACCCCTGAAGGTGTCCTCTCCAGCCTCGGATCACATTGCCCCGCTCAGAGCATCCACACCATGTTCGTGAAGGTCTAATTTCGCCTTCTGCCAAAGTCGTCACTGCGGATCAGGAGGCCGCAGCGCCAGTGTATCACTGCCTGGTGAGGCAGGACGGGACGTGTTGTTTCACCTTTAGCAGAGGAGCTCGAGCTCCTACTTCAGGCTTTATATATTCACTCTCTCAAAGACGACCTGCTGTTATGAAACTTTTATGATTAAAAAAAAAGAAGAGAAACAAAGACAACAACAAATAACCACCAAACATCCAGACGGATCAAATGAACAGACAAACCAATTAATTGTCCAAAAAAAAGAAAAGAAGTATTTTACGCAGCCGCCCAGGGATGGAAACCCACACGCAGCAGAAAGGCGCTGAGGAAGGGAAGCAAGGCCATTTTAATGAAGTTATTGCAGCCATTATGTTGTCAAGAGCCCTTTGCCTCCGCGGCCGTGGCGGCGTCAGCTTCCCCCCTGTGTGGGAGTGCATACCGATGGGTTTTCTGAAGGGAACAACCTTGTTTATTGGCTTGATTGAAAGGACGGAGGAAAATAGGCTGTTTTCCTCTCTCAGGGACGGATGTCGTTTCCTCGGCTAATAAACACGTTGATAGGTGAGGAACCGTCGCCGCGAGACTCCGCTGTTTTACTTCGGATTACATGGGGGGATGTTTTTCTGATGTATTATCAGAGGTTACATTTACAGCATTTAGAGCTCCGGTTAGTTAGACAGAGCATCCGAAATGGCACATCCCGGAGAAGAATTTGGGTCAAGGTGTATTCTGCTGGTTTATTACGAGTGCAGATGCTTGTCTGCAGTTATTGGTTGAATAGGGGATCATTTAAAATGTGCACATAGAAGCACGCATGCATATCAAATACTGTAAATAGAGTAAATTCGTTTTCCAGTCAAACTTGGGTTTGGTTTAAAGCAACCAGCTTGAATTGAGTCCTGCTTGTAACCTTGTGGACATTGTTGGCTGTGGTTGCCGTGGTAACCCTCTTGTATGGTTCCCATATTTCTCATTCTCAAATTAAACAAGTCGCTCACCAAACCAATACGTTATACATGGATCCTGCAGGAGTATTAAACCATCTGCTAAAGTATATCTGACTGTCTTACTGTCAGAACTGAGTTTCTGATGATGTGATGCTTTGTCTTCATCTCCTCCGACTGCGCCAACATGGGCATTGTTCCAATCCTAATACATTCCATTTAACAGTCTATTACAAAGGTCAGAAGCACGCTGTGCACACTTACTACACTCGGCTCATTGGGAAGGTGAGGGTGCAGGGAGGGGGCAGGGAGCAGGGCCTCCTGGGATTCAGCACAGCTTTCCAACAGTAGTTTTGTCAGGAGGCAGCGTGAAATCACGCCCCCCCCACGGAGCACACACATGTAACGTTCAAGGGTTACGAGGGACATTTCGTTCCAGTCAAATTACTCTCAGGCCATGAATAAAACAAGACTGTACCTCTCGGAGGTGCAGGAGCGGAAAAAGCGGTCAGCAAAATGTGCAAAATGTGTGTTTTCTGTGTCCACACAGCGAACGTGGCAGGTGAGCAGTGTGTGTTTACATGTGTGTATCAGTGCTGAACGAGCTATGTAATGAACCTGCTAATTCAAAAATTAATTATGTAGCATTACTTCTAATTACTCAACATAATAACACTGATTACTTTATAGCTTGATTATTCCCTTATCTGTCTAAATTAACCTTAAACATCTCACAAGCTGCCACACCTACTTTGCTCCCTGCGCTGTATTGAACAGTTTCAGGCTGGTGAAGGACGTTTGCGCAGCTCTTTGCTGATTTTCAGACAGCTTTGTTTCATTACGGTGTGAGTGGTATCGGCAAATGGACAGTGTTTAACTTCCCTGCATGTTGCTTAGGCCCAGAGTCGATCACTCATCTGCCGGACAAAGTCCAAAGCGCTTCATGCCACAGCAGCTTTTCCTTTGTATTCTTCTTCTCAAAATATATATATATATAAAAGATATATTTTATGGAAAGATTATCTTTTCAGCGGTGAAATACTTCAAAATTGATGGACAGGTCAGCAGACGATGGGCTGTTCTTGTCGTTTGGCACTTATTTAAAACGTTAATTGGTTCGGGGGACAGCAGGCTGTCAAATTCAAGGCAACAAGGCGCCCCGCTGTCCCCGCGGCATTGAAATGCAGCAGACCCGTCGTGCAGTAGGATGCTGAGAAAGAAAAAGGCTGTGTGACAAGGAAGAATCCTTATTTGAGGTTCAATCTTTTGCTTTCTTTTAAATGAACGCAGACGCTACATTTTATTGTTAAGAGTAAAGACATCACCAGGGGTCTGATGCTACATGCTGTGCACCCCAGTATTAGCAGTCCACGGACATGCAGCAGGTAGACAATAGGTGTGCAGAAAGGTACTGTTTCGTGCCTAATTTGAAGTTTGAAAAATGTGTGATTATTGTAGAGGGCTTATTGGGATTAGTTGATGTGTTGCTTGATGAGGTCGGCGCAGGTGCATCCTGCTCCGTGCCTGGCATCCGCAATTATTAGCACGACGCGAGAAGACAGTTAATTATTACTAATTACATTTTGATTGAGAAAAACCCTGTAGAGCATCCAATTAAAACAAGGCCTGGCAAACAGGCTTTAACCTCCGACTGATCTGCGCGTCTGCGTGCGCGTGAGCGTCCATATGTGGCGTGTGTGTAGGAAGAAGTGATTAAAAGGAAGAATAAATCATAAGGTGCGAGCTTCAGGAGGATTCGCGCCCAAACACACACGCTGATCTGAGCAGCAGGTCCAAACTGAATACATTAGAGGTTCGCCGTACCTACTTAACGTATGAAATATGGACATGACCTCAATCAGCTATGTTGACCTCGATTCTGCCCATTGTGTTTGTTTACACACATGATGCCTGAATAAAGAGTTTTCCCCACTGCACCATTAAAAGTCTCGGGCGTAGCGCCGAAGCAGAAAGATAAAACTATACTGCGAGTCTCTGCCAAGTTTTGCTGTCATTTCTGGTCACGCTTCTCTGCTCTCGTCCGCTCACTGTGTCCAGGAAAACACACATTTGCAGGGCTCAGCTCGGCGCAGACAGAGAGCGGCCAGCCACGGGGTGGAGTGCAGATAACGTGAAGGAAAGTGGACGTGTGCGGAAGCTCTGCTGTGGGAATATTTGGGGTTTTAAATGGGAGGAGGGCCGAGAACGAGCCGCCAATATCGAATGTTAAAGAACAGTGGGAATGAAAAACGGATATTCTTTTATATTTTCTATACAATATATAACATATATATTATAATATACAATATCTTCTTAAGAAATGAAGTTAATTTCTCTCCCTGAGGGTGTACTGGCCTTATTACGCTATTAGATTATCATTACATCACCCGACTGACATAATATGGTCTTAAAATGACAACAATATAATTCATTGCAACTATTTCTGGATCAATGTATCATTCAGCGGAACAAGTTATGGTGACAGACTCTTATCAGAGGTTGTGTCACCGAGAATAAAACAAAACGGATGAGTAGATGTGGCCTTCACATTCTTCAACACGACTAAAACCCAAAGATATTCAGTTTATAATGATAAACTGATAATACTGCGTTTACTAATCGAGACGTTTCAGGTTAAGATTGCAACTTCTTCACAAAGAAAAAACTTGTCGAGGTGACTTTTTTGATGACGAGCTGATTTGCATGTTTAGCTCTCCCACACACGCACACACACAAACACAACCCCGCACTCACACACACATGGACGCACACACGAGCAGACAGGATGTAAACCGCGGATGCTCGCCACTCACACAGGCAGCACCTGTCAGCTGGTGTTCTCGCACAGCCAAGAGTCAAACGTGTTCCTCCCTCACACACACACTCCCTCATTCGTGGGTGTGTGTGTGTGTGCATCTCGGTTCAAGGTCTCCCTCTTTTTTTTTTTCCCCTCATCACCCCCTCACCTCTCCACCTGCTGCGCCTTCCCTCACTCCTTTGTTTCTGTCTCGCTGCATACCAGCCGTCGTGCCAGCATCCATAAGATCTCCCTGCACCTGTGACTGAAAACCCGTCTTTCTGTGCCTTCCTGCTAATTACAGCCCCCAGGCAGCCACTCCATCACACAGGAAAGGCAGAGATAAGCTCCAAGAGTACACCTGTGCCTGGTATGAATGCCAAAATCCAGACTCATTGACAGCCAATTCCTGGCCAAATAATTGAATCAGTGAACCTCAGCTTCAGACAAAAAATCCACCTGACAGCTTTATCTCCCGCTCGCAGTTTTTCAAAGCACGTTACGAACCTCATTATCAAATGAGAAAAGCAATCAGAGACAAATGTTGACATTTCCGCGATTCAGCTTTCCAGAGATTAAGTTCACGAATCTCATTTACAGACGTAACAGGTGGGTGAAAAAACAAGACACGTAGTTTCAGTTCATCAGCGAAACACTGCTCAGAGTTCTCTGACACAAATGAATATAAAATGTGTTTTATCAGCGGCTGCATGGAGTTAAGTAGGACGAGCTAATGAATGCATTTATTAAATATGATACATCATCAAATATACAGGGGGGGCTTTTCATGAAAGTTTTAAAACATACACTTACGAAGCAAACGTGTCTTTTTAAATATAAATGTAATGTCCCGATCAGGTGCTGGTCTGCTTCCCGTGGCAGAGATACACTCCTGTCACCGGAAGACCAGCTTAGAAGAATCACAGAAGCATAATAAGAGAACTAATTAAGAAGTAATTAGTTTAATTCATCCAGTTGTGAGATTTCTGTGGAGTCTGATATCATGTAAATATTAGTTTCCCCCCGCTTGCTGGTATCAAGAGTTGATTGGGACAAAGATGTCCAGTCAGGTCTGTTTCAGCTTACGTTGAATAACATCAACAGGAGTAAGTCCCTCATTACTGAGCTCTATTATCTGGGAATATTAATGACACAGTGTGTGTGTGTGTGTGTGTGTGTTTAAGTCCACTGTGTAATTATAGATTTAGTAAACCTCCCGGCTTAGTTTGACTCCATCAGCTGGGAGGAATCCTGATGATAATGATGTGTGTCTTTTGTACATGTGCATGTGTGTGTGTGTGTGTAATTACACACATGACCACAAACTTCAATTTTGTTTAAAGACAAAAAAGAAAATGTGTATATGTGTGCGTGTGTGCGTGTGTGTGTGTGTGTGTGTGTGTGTGTGTGTGTGTGTGTATTACTCTGTGTTTCCCTGTGCTGCGTTTACGGTGATAATGTGACAACTTTTTTGCACAAAGAGGATTATGGGATTTGTTTGAAAACTTGCACGATGTGAAGTTGCTATAATCTTCTTTTTTTATTCTTTACAGAAATCTGTTTTTGTTACATAATGTTTTCAAGCACTGCGGGAGCTAAATATACCACTTTACTGTGAGTTTAGTTAATCCAACAACCCAATTAGAAAGCACAAAAGGACGAAGATGGAAGAAGAATATCTTCTCCCATCTTGAATCTTCTCAACAGCTTCACTGTGAGACTACAAGGGTGAAATACCGATGTGTAAATCTTTGACATTAAATCAATTTTATGTTTGCGGGCTGACTCGGAAAAACTGAAATCATGGCTACACTTTCTCTCCCACTAATTGGAATTTGACTGGAGATGCATTTATTTACCAAATATAAAATAGGACCAACCAGCTTCGAGCTCTGATCAAGGCCTCGCCTCGTCCTTTTCATTATCAGAGAATCAATGATGTGCAAATCCTCCTGGTTTACATTATCGACCATAACAACAAACACACGGAGCCGACTGAATAAACAAAGCAGCTAAATCACTCTAGAAAAGGTGATTTAAGCTAAAATATCCGATTACAGGGATGTTGAGGGTCTCGGTGCGGTTGTCGGTTGGTGCAATGTGGGAAAACATCATTAGTGTCCCTTTCAACATAAAAGCTCATATCAATAGCACTTGGACAGGATGAAGGAAGTAGGGGATACTCTGAGATTATAGCTCACCTAGGCCTGGGGGGTTCTCAGGACATGGCGGCAGGGGCTTCGGCGAAGCCGGCTGATTGGTCTCTGGCTGCGCGCTCGGCAGCAGCTGCTCGCCGGTGGCCAGGTAGCTGGCTAATGTCGTGTTGGGCCGGGAGAGGTTGTAATAGTAAAAATGATGTCCGCTCCCTGCTGCTCCGCTCACATTATTCCTGGATATGTTGCGCCCATTGTTGAAGCGGCTGAACAGGTCGAAGCGCTGCGTGTAGACGTCGAAGTACAAGATCATCATGATGAGGAAGTGGAGCAAGCAGAGCAGCAGGACGCCTTTGCAGATGCGCTCCAGAGTCCGGCCCAACATCAGCCGGGTCATGGCCGAGGAAAAGGACCGGCCAGCGACGGCCAGCCTCGATAAAGCTGGCGCGGCCCGGCTACAGGCATGCGCTCATCCCGGCGACCTGGTGTGGAATACTTGCAGCTATTAGATAACTGATGCGGACATGTAGTTTACTGATACCTGACTGTCTGACGTCTGCAGGGATCATGGGGTCACTGATGAGGACAGCGAGGCTACATCTGCAGCTCCACCCAAGAACTGATCTGCCAGCTTGTTTCTGATGTATGCCGAGATTCCCTGCATGTCAAAAGGCGCTGAAATGTTTTTTATTAGAACCCCGGAGGTCCTTGAGACAGGGACTTTGTAGCTGATGATAAGTTCAATGTGTTCTCAGACGTAAGGCCCCGGTGCAGATGAAACGTGATGAATGCATGTGGTCACAGTCCAGTTGAAGCTGCAGCCACACCGTATCCAGGTTCAAAAATCCAGTCCAATCAGTCCAAGGACTTGCGTTCACAACTTCCAAGCAACGAGTGATCCCATTAGTGACAAACATTCTTTACTTGGTCGAGTTCAGTGTCTGGTGACATCAGTGGAGATGTCCCGCTCGCGTTGAATCTGATCAGGCAGACTTGCAGTGATCTTGACACGTTAAACCAACGACGTCTCAGGCACCTGAGGGGGGAAAATAAGCAAAGATGGGAGGTTAAACAAACAGGAAGTACACATGAGAATCTCACCGAAACAGAGTCAACAACAAAAGCATCTTGAGATCCGAGCAAACAATAAGCCACGACTCGGGGAGTTCAGCCGAATTGACATGCCGAGTCAATTTTCCAGTCAGGGGTTTAAAAAGCATTTATGATGGAATGGACTGCGGGGGGGAAGAGACTGTGCAGTGAACATACAAAGCAGAGAAAGAGGAGGCAGCTTCCCCACAGGCGATGCTTACTGTAGGTTTATGACTTTCCAATCAATGGGAGGAAGACAAGGATGAGGGCGAAGAACCCCGACCAACATCGCGTAGGACGTACAGAAAGAGTGAGTGAGAGTGATACTGTGGAAATTAGTCGGTAATGTGTGAATATCCTATGGATGCGTCAGCGAAGATTTTATCCAGAGGGATTAAACATCACAGATCTCCTCGGAGGATGTCCCTCAAATCTGCCGAACATTATAAAAAATATCTCGCATGCCTAGGAAATGATATTCCTGTGCTGACACATCAGTGCCAGACTCATAAGTAGGACATGAGATGTATAGCTGGTATTAAATCGCCTTTACTTTCATACCATTTAATGCTTCATTCCATGGCTGGTCACTTCTGTCTGACTCTCCTGATATGGTTGTTCTGTAAAGTAGTTCTTGGTATTGAGTCTATCAATGGTAAGGGACTGAAAATGTGTCTGAAGTACTGAATACTGAGAAGCAGGTGTTCAATCAGGCATTAAAGTTTGGGGTTTCTGACAGGACACTGTGGCCCACACGTCTTATATTAGGGAGATTGAGCATGAAGAAACCTGTGACTCACACTGAAGGGATATTGAACAGTCATTCAGCCAAAACTCAGGTATCCCACTGACATTTTGAAATGATTCCTTTAGGTACAAGCAGCAGAAATTAGCTAGTTAAGTATGTTTATTATGTTGCATCGTGAGACAAGTAAATGGAAAGTGCTGAAACATATGCTGAGGTGACATAGCTGATGGCTGCTAACTGTCCACATGCTTGGCTGCCTCTTGCGGTGTTTTGTCTTTTTTTTTTTTTTCTGTGTGCAGCAAAGTCTTGGCTGCCAAGACTGAGCCTCAAGGGGTGTGTGTCTCTGTGTGTGTCTCTGTGTGTGTGTCTGTGTGTGTGTGTGCAACTTCTGGTTAATGAGATGGATTACTGCTAACCGAGGGACCTGCACACCAGTCGGCACCATAACGCTGAGTGCAGGTCAAGAATTATTACCCGGCTGCGCTGCTCTTCAGGGACCCCGTAGAGGGATGTGTCCAGGGTGCATTTTTCAAACATGGCGACAGATAATCAGTCAGAAAGACAGAGGAGTCATGCCCCGTCAGAGAGGAGCGGGATGCCCCCAGTGTCCAACAGGTGGACCGGTGTGTGTGTGTGTGTAGTGTGGGGAAAATCCGCAGCAGGAAAAAAAAAAACACAAGACATAAATCCACAGATAGGATCGACAGACTATTTTGCCCCGGATGACGCCTGCACAGGACCCATCAGAGATCAATAAAGATAGCACACATCACTGATTTTTCCCATATGTGGGCTACAAATGTGAAGCACATGGGTTCCCTAAACCTCCGCCTTTTTATCTGCTGACATTCTGCTCAACTGCCTTTGTTCAGGACAATAACTGCTACCTTGGAATATTTTTTATTTGTCTCGTAAAAGGTCAGTGGGCCCCGAAACAAAGGCGAGCAGAAACACGCAGTGAGAACCTGTATCTTTCACTTGTTCTCCCGTCTCTGTGGGACGTCTCACAGGGATTGTGCACAGGGCGGTGGAGAGCATTCGCTTTTAAATCAATATGTAAATGTCATCTAGGGAGAGCTACGGATGAGTGTACGTAGTCTCTTAAGCTCGGAGAGAGAAGGAGAAACATGGAGAGACGTACAGAGAAATAGACCCTTTATGTAACCGGTTTATTAAAGGATGCCCGTAACTCCCTTTTTAACAGCGGCAATAACTTTCATAACACTGCCAAATCATATCATGTCTCCCTTGGAAGACGGAGAAACGCTATGAGAATATCGGAAGTGGAATATCTCTCCATCTCTATTAAGATTCTCGACAGAGGGTAAATGAAAAAACTCTTTGACGTCTTCACAGATTTCTTTCTTTGGTCATCTGCTCCAGGCACAGAACACCCACGAAGTACAGAGACCCGCCCCTCCACCCAGCTTATCATGGATATTCAATGTGCAGTGCCATGCTATACAGTCGTTTGCTATCAAACAGCTTACCAGATGCTATTAACAGATGCATACGTAGACCATCTATTAGATACGTCAATGAAAGAATAAATCCATCGCTCTTCCACACAGGAAGCAGGTAATGGGTTGTAATATTGATCTAATATTTGTTGCTGTGGATGTTGGCTCTCATATCCCAGATCTAATTGGGGCTGGAGCAGGATTATTTGTACAGAACAAGGCAATTCAAAGTGCTGTTAAGGAACACTTTGCTAATGGACATAAAAAAAATAGATCATAAAAGAGAGAATATAAAAAACAGCTCAAATAGAATAAGATGTGTAATAGAAGTTACGGTGCATTTTGGGATTTCAAATTGATTTTAAGTGGACGCAAGGACAGCACATGTCTTGTAACTGATGTGGAGACTGTCTGTATAATTTTCTGAATTTCAGTGAAGGAGGCTTCGTTAGACGACGGCGGTAAACAAGGCCTGTGCGTTATTATCGTCCTTGGCGGTGATGTCAGTGGAGAAGGATTGCCTTGCATTTGCCCGTTTCAAATTATAACTGCAGAGCTTCTCTTCATAGATGTAATAGGAGATCTGAAGGTTGGTCTTTTGTCATCTGCGTTCAGATGAACTTGTCTTTTTTTTTCTATTCTTACCAGTGTGACATTTCACAATTGAGATCTTTCCCTACCTGACACCACCGTCACCTTACCGGCTGCGACAATGTTGCATTAAAAATTGAAATCATCAACGAGCTCACTGACTGAGACCCCAGAGAGGACAGGCGGGCACTGGGTGCTGCCCCTTGGCAGTCTTCTGGAAACTCCAGTCCAAGAATAAAAAGCTTCAGTGACAGCGAAAGCAAGGTTTAATATATACTTTGTCATATCCTTGAGCCGGGAGGCAAATAACAGACTTTTAAACCTTCATCACGATTAAGCTAGTCTGAAGCCAGAATGACTGCTCTTGACATACAAATGAGCATCTATCATCCCAGTTCGCATTAGTAACATGTCTTAATTTAAGAATGAAGGCTGGTCTCTGAAGTATTTAACTTCTAATATCTATTCAGTCCGTCCTTTCGGTTCGGCTCGGAAATTTACATTTTAATAACTATGCAGGGCTTATTTGAAGCACTGAGGTTTCTGGCTTTAAGAGAGTTTTTCCATGTACACAATTACAGATGTGACTCTGACAGACCAAAATAACGCCGTCCAGTATCAGTCTGTAAAGTCAAGTTATAGATTTTAATTCAGGCTGCAAGACTTTAACTGTAATGTGCTTACGGTTACAGGTTCAGCTGAAAAAATTAAATATGTTTACGGTACTATGAAAAGAACAATTTAAACATCTGCCACACACTTGAATGCCGCCAGACAACAAGTAAGCTAACGTTAGCTTGCAAAACGTTAAGCTACTCTGGCAAGTCTGTTCAATTAACTTAATTGACAATTATCACTTTCCACATCCCCTAAGTTAATTTCTCTTTTCAAAGGGGTTCAAAACACCTGCAAAACCAAGCTGAGGGAATTTTTAACCACCATCCTTTCAGTCAGGAATTCTCAAGTCTACCGAATCTACGGAACAGCTGCGACTAATCTCTCCTCAACCTCACACACACACACACAGACACACACACTGTCAGTCTAGAGGAGTCTCTAAATGAACAGATTTCTAAATTACTCTCATACTGCAGTTTGACTGTTCCTCCCCACAAATTGCCTGCGCGCCGCCACTTCACTTCCCATTCCAACCCCAGCAACCGAACTTGTCAAATATGCAAAAAAAAAAAAAAAAAAAAAAAAAAGCTGCCGTGCTTCACATCCCTGAGGAAGAAATCACCGGGATACATATTCACACATCAATTACTTCAGTCCAGGATGTGAGATTCAAGACGTGGTGTGATTGTCGAGCATCCGCGGCCGCAGCCGCTGCTGATGAAGTCTGAGAACAAAGAAAATTGTGTGGATTTATTACAAACGTTGGTTATTAACATCGGGAGGAGACTGAGACTGTTTGCAGTCAAGCGTGGGAGTAAATTCATAGACGTGTATAATAGGACACTGGGCTGATATAACACTAATAACTTATATGTTAGTATAATAATAATGTTAATAAGTTGATAAGAGAGAAGCTCTAACTACGACAGCAACATCCTGATTTTTACATGGATGCACTGTAATAATCTTAAGATATAATTGACCATTTTAGAGGCTGAAAGTTAATTATGCTGTTGAACTAGGCCGTCAACGCATTCTGCTTCTTCTTCTCTTATGTATCTTCTGCGTGTTCACCGTGCTGCTTGTTGAAATTTTAATAACAAATTTCTCCCCACTGCTCCGGATAGTCAAGTCCGACTACGGCATTTATCTACACAGGAGTGCATCCGTTTTGTCACGTATGCGTGAGACGGATGATGGAAAAACAGAGTTGTACAGTAACTCCTCCTGGGCAAAAAAGCACTGAGTCCACAGTCGTGCCAGTGGCGCTGTGAGGGCCTCCCGAACCACAGCATCGCCGACAGCCGACAGCTAACGTCAGCATGCTAACATGCTCACAATGACAACACTCTGATGTCTGAATTGTTGATTGCAGAACTTTGCTTCTTGTCTAAAAGCAAACTACAGCACAGATTGACATTTCTACCTAATTGAGGCTTTAAGGTCGACCTATACTACTAGGTTTTGTGCAAGCTCTGTACTTTTTGCCTGATATTGCTCACAGTCGGACAAACCAACGGACGCAGGTGAAACCCTAATCTCCTCAGAGGAAGGAAACGTGGTCTGATCTCAAATCTGAGGCCCAAAAGCGTTTTGCCAGCCTCAGAAGAGAGATGCTGACCAGTGGAGGGTGAAAGGCCTGCCAAGTCATTTGGGCTGGACCAGCGTGTCGGGACCATTATGGGAAAGACAAGTTGTGCCATCCGCTGAGAGTTTGGACACAGAACTTTAACACGTATTAATCGAAGCGTTATGTATTTAACACACGTAAAATCATATTTTAATATATTACACAAAAGCTGAATTGAATAAAATGCAATAGCCTATTGTTTTGGACAAACATGTTGGTGAATGAAGCCCAGTGATTGCCGATCCGTCAAGTAGAAACATTTCACTGGATGCATGAATGCTAATGCTGGTGGCCTTAGAAGTAGTCAGGGGATCGCTTCACGCCTCAGGCGGTCCTCCAATCAGGCCAGTCCAAGTCGGGTAAAACAACACTGACCTTCACAGGTGGGCTACAAGAAGAAAAAAAAAAATAGCACCGCCAAAATCATTGTTGAGCTTGAGGGCACTAGCAGTGGACACGCAAGGACACACATGGCTTTCACCGAGGTCACCCCGCTGAACCACATGGCAGAGGTTCAAAGACGGATGGAGGGATGAGCATTAGCATCCGTGGGTGAACTCTGGAGCAGGTGCGTTTATAATAACACAGGGATTGTTTGAGTGATACAGTGGTACTGCTATGTGCAGCGCTTGGCATCAGAGAACGGAGCGCGTCGCAGAAACAAAGCGCATGAGACTCTAAGCGTCCTTTGATATTCCCGTCGGTGACGTAATCATTGATCATTTATAATAAGGTTTGATACGACAGAGCACGAGGTCATCATGTCCCAGCAGCACAGAGAGCTGCTTCTGCAGTGCAACACCACACACACACACACACAATGCATATACACATTTCTACACAATCCCTGCATCATCCTGAGTTGATAAGTCTGTGTGTTCTCAGCTGAGCCCTCAGGCTACAAGCCTTGTTTTATTTAATATATACACACTGATCTTGACCAGCTGATGTGGAAGACAGCAGATATCTGTCTCCTCTTTTGTCTTGTCATTAGCAATTGAACAACGGGATTGTAACAGCTGTTCGTTTTGTGCTCTTGATTCTGACCAGTGTAGTGAAAACAGACAGGAAGTTACAGGATAAAAATAAGTACGGGCAATATTTAAGTGACTGAAGATCATGGAGACAGAAACTATCTCCTCTTAGCCCGTTTTTTCCACTCACTCTCTTTCTGAGCCCGGGGCCCCCTTGTGTCTTAACCTACAAGCGAGCCCTCTCGGTCTAATCAAAAATGCATTAGCCATGCTACACCTGATAGTATGGCGCCCTCGGAGCGCTCTCGTGGCTCCAGCACATGTTGCTGGAGGCAAGTTCATCCCCCATAAACCAACCAGTGCACGGTGGGACACACGGAAGTTATCCTTGGCTTAGCCCCAACATTTAAAACTCTACAGCGTGGAGAAAAGACTCGCTGCACACAAAAAAGTGGTGCCAACTGCATTGCACTTTTGAGCAATGTAC
>CAAKHC010011313.1:8808-19039 GCA_901007825.1 Macroramphosus scolopax
CACACACACACACACACACACACACACACACACACACACACACACACACACGCACACACACACACACACACACACACACACGCACACACATGAGAAGATTACTTTTCCTTCACTGTGGAAATCAATGAGAGCTCTCCATCGCTCAATTTAATGCTCACGCCCTCCCGACCGACTCCGAGACACACAAACACACACACATACAGGACCTGGACGCCGGGACAGGGCAGGTCGGCTGCTTCTGATTGTGTTTGGGGAAGTGGATTGGAAATATTCTGTTGCTCTCCTCTGGTGACAACAGACACTGAGTGAATTAACTCTCTCGTTTCAAACGTCCCTCCATCGACTGGCTCAAACTTTTTCATTCCACTTCTTTCATTCTCTGCCCTTTTCCCACGGAGTGTATACCAGGTCATGTGGTATCTGGGAGTCACTGCAGGTCACCGTGGAGTCTTCAGTGTGTGTGTGTGTGTGTGTGTGTGTGTGTCAGGAGCACTGAGCCAGAGTAATGGGTTTGTTCAGCCGTCCGTTGCAGTTGTTTTCTCGGTGAAAGATCCAGCAAAGCGGTCAGAATTACCAATTAGACTCTCACACTCGCTCCCTCTCACACTCTGGAAGCTTCGTATTTTTACATAAGATGCATTTATACATAAATGCACGATGCTGGTGCAGAGCGGGGAACAGCTGTCTAATAACAGAACCCACAGGAGGAGTGTTAGTGAGAGACCGCTGCCCTTCACACTCAATCCGCAGGTTGGAGATTGAACCGAAGGTGCATTCAGTGTGTGACGGAAACAAGTACGACGTTAAAGATCCCCTCCAGACATGATGACGTGTCCTCATCTCTCCCTGTCAGACAACGAACGGCGACACTCCCTCACGCCTCGTTCGTCTGTAAGTGATGCACAAGAAACAGTAGACAGTTTAAAATAATTATAATGGATGGATGAAGCTGTCGAAGGGTCAGAGTGATGATGATCGACTGATGGCAGCCCGGAGTTTCTCCTTTACAACGAGCGGTTCGGTTCAGGAAAGATCCTGCACGAGGATGAAATAAACACTGTTGTCATGGAGGTAATGGAAAGCGAACTGCATGTCATCCAGGCCCGGAGCCTCGACCTCGGAGTCAGACGGCCGGGGTCCTGCAGCATCGCTTCACCATGCAAGGTGAGTTTCTAGCCAACATCTACCGTCTCTGTGTCCTCTCATCCAATCCACCGATTCCACAGTCACGGCACCGCTTCAGTAACTCTCCCCAATTACAGGAGAGTAACCAGACACAACAGGTACCCGATGAGAAAAGACTTTACAATTATGAGAGGAGCCGAATGATCGAAGGCAGAAGTTTTTCGGACGTGGTGTTTGTGGCAGGCAGGAAGTGCACGGAGACGTATCAGCTTTAATGGGTTTGGAAATAATAAACATGTTGTATTATGTTCCGCAGTGCTCAGCAGTCCCCCAGATTTATATTGTCATCTGCAGCCGATCTTCATCACTGGAATTCCCCAAGCAAAGGGAAGGTCTCATAACATTTTATTCAGAGCGATTAAGCATCTTAATCGTCTCCATGTCTGGTCCTGATGAGTATTTGGTACCAGTGTATGAGAACATGGCTGCATGTAGGGAGTTCATTCCATTCGTAGTGCATCCTCTCCTCTGTGTGTGTGTGTGTGTGTGTGTGTGTGTGATGGTGAGCCAGTGCACCACGGCTGTCTGAAGCGGTGTTGTCTTTGACTTGTTTCTGATGTAGATGAGTAGGTGTTACATTAAAGACGTTCCCCGCTTCACTCACTCTGTCTCTGAGCTCCACTCAAACATGTCACTCCATATTACATCTCTGCATCTCCAGCGTCTCTGTGTGTGTGTGTGTGTGTGTTTGTGTGTGTGTGTGTTGGAAACCCGGAGCAAGTGAAAGCCTCTCGCAGCCGAGCTGTTATCTAGAAAAATATACGAGAGAGCCAAACACACACAAAAACCCCCGAAACACAGACACATGCACATTCGACAAGTTTCTGTCTGATCATGTTCGCAGTAATCTGACAGAAAGTCTCAGATGTTCAGCCGGTTTGACATCGACAGCATTTAAAACACACACACACACACACACACACACACACACACACAGTAAAGAGGCGGCAAAAGTAAAACTTATTTTATTTTTAGTGCCTTCATGAATAAATACTGGCACCTTCCTCTCACTGTAACACAAGAGGGTTTACAGGGTTTTTCTCGGCAGCGTCTGATGTGGAAAAGAGAAGAGAAGCCGTCGATCGATCAGCTGGTCAATTGACAGGAAAATAATCTGGATTTAGTTCGATAAACTGATTGATATTTGTCATTTTCTGGGTTCTAAAATGTGATAATTGTACTATTCTATAAATTGTGAGGTGTTGGATTGACAAAAAAAAAAGTCAAATGTAATACAAAATACATTGATTACAGCCGTAATCTGCAACTGTGTGACTGAAGATGTCAAACAGTCGACTGTTGGAAGACTGGTCATGAACTTAAAACAAGCCGGCTGCGTTCAGATTACAGAAACAAACAGGCAGATCACGGTTCAGTCTGTTTTTCCTAAAGATCAGTCGTGTTGCAGAATATCGACCGCTGTGAAATGTAGTTGGAGGCTCAGCTGAGAGATGTGAAGCTGCTCCCTCTCCAAACATGTGCGTCATCCGTCCGCGCTGACCCGCCGGCGGACTCCTGCAGGAAGCCTGAAAGTGCTGAAACCGGTCGTCACGGCAAAATAAATAAATAAAAAAAGGGTGATAATTGAGCCTTAAATCGTGTGATGTGTTCCCGGCTTCAAACACAAAATGAGATTCAGATATGCTTGAACAAATCTTAGTGACACATCTCCCCTTCTCTTGTGGCACTTGAAGGGAAAAGCTAAGTAGCAGTGACAGATAGACCTTGACAGAGCCGCCATCCAGCAGGAGGAAGCAGAAATACGACATGGCTATATTTACCGACATGTACCGAGGGGAGGAGGTTCAAACTCACCACGAGAAGTTGTGTTCGTGGTCTCGTTGGTAGCAGGAAATCTCACAAACACGCCAACAGCTTCTTTACATTTGTCGGAAGGTGTGTTGGTGTTTGTGCTCCTCCTTCTACGTCTACTACTGACAGTAATAACACAAACACACAGAGTCTTCATCCTCACACCTCTTCCTCGCTCTGATGAGCCTTCTGCCAAGTATCTCCAAATTACCTGCATGCAGACCCGGTTCGGTGTGGTTGTAGTTGGCTGGTGTTGGTGTGTGTGCAGGTTGTTGTTCGCCGGTCCGAGGACAGCGGGAACCTTTTGTGATGGATGGCGGCAGTAAATCCTGCAGAGGAAACATTTACATGCAAATAATAGCGTCTGTCTGCTGGCTACTCGCTCATGAGCTGCACAAAGTACACAAACCCGCAGACACACAGCGAGGAAACGTGTAAACACACACATGCACGCCGCCGAGGTAATGAGATGATGTATGAGAGCTCTTAAGCTCCTATACAGCCTCCTTTCCTTCACCCTCCACTCGGATTTCTGCCCATGAGTGTTTCTGTCCGTCTTCATTGTTTCTCCCGCTCTCACACAGTTTTGATAAATTGGGATCGGAGTGATCGGTTGTACAGTATTAGATTATACCAGATCCGACGAGGGAGGAGAGGAGGCAGGAAGGGAGGAAGGGAGGAAGGGAGGATGTGTGGTTTTGAGAAGGAGGTTTGAGAGGATTAGCCACGTTTTCTCCAAATAACGCGCAGCCACCAGTTTGATTGTGTGTTTTTACGAGGAGAGATAAAGTCCGTCTGCCGGGGATGAAATATCACGACCTCTTAGAGGGAGTCGGTGCTGCCGTAGCTTCTCTTCTCACCTTTATGTTTATAAATTACAAAAAAAATGTGCACTGCTTCCTTGTCAAGCTCAATGCCGGCCGCTGATAAAACACTGCAATGGCTCCTTGGACCGGTTGGTTTTACAGTCCGTCCGATCCGAACATTACGAGAGTTTTACATTCAGCACCCGAGACACACTCCTGCTCCACTCGCCTGTTTGCGGCGTTGCATGTAATTCCTCCGCCAATAACAGTCCACCGACAGAAAAGCTCCTGCGTGTCGTGACTTGTGTATCAAACAGCCCTTTTTCCATCGCGGCTCTTCATGCGCAGGAACGTCTCTGTGCATTAGAATACTGAAACGCCTCATGGAATTGGTTGATTACATATAAACGTCTACTCGAATCAAACCTGCACATTTACATTTGGCAAGTGAGTGTAACCGAGTTACTCAGGCTGCAATGTTCTACACCTCCATCCTGGTTTATGAACGATCCCGGAGTTAATAAATCTCTTCATCTGCATCAGACAAGGTCTTAAAAAACATAATTGTCTACATAATCTAGAGTCTTTGCTTCATAAATTTACTGTGCAACGCGATCCTATTAGAATCCCTGACGTGAGATGTGGACCTGGATTCAGATGATGGGCGCCAGGCTGAGGTGGTAGAGAGAGATGAGAGGGTGAGAGGGCGATAACACGGCCGGGCGATGAAAGGGTGGCGTTGAGTTATTGAACGAGGCTTCGTGGAGCTCTGGAGGACAAATGACTCTTCATGCACAAACATAAGAAAGGAAGTCAAAGTTCTGTCATTATGTGCACGATTGACGTAGAACACCAAGAAATGAAGAAAGAGCATCTCTATCGCCCCCTGGTGGATGGCTCCAGTATAGGTCATTAATCCCGCCCCCTCTATATTAGCAGATGGGAAACAAATTTCTCAAACATGCTTTCTAACGCGCTATCAAAGGGGAAGTGATGTCAGGATTGACGGATGCTCTCATCGAAGGTGGAGGAATTCATGGCCTCGAGAGGAACGCTAGCTGTCCATACCCATGGATTCATTTCTTTGAACCTTCATGATGAGTTGTTTCCCAGTCAACAACTTGCTGGTTGACTCGAAAAAAAACAATGCTACTTCCGACTGACACCTCCAGCACACTACGGCCATCGGAGTGGAGGTGATGTAGTAGACGTAGCATACAGTCTATGATCTCCACCCCTCAGTTCACACAATCAGAAGCAATTTTCTCCTCGAGCCTCCTCTTCACCTTTCTCACAAAATATCACAGTCAACAGCTCGACCGCATTGCCTCTAAAAATAGATCCAACTTTCCCCAAAGAGCTCAGACAGGAAGGTCAATACGTTTCGTCCTCCGATGGGGTTCAGCTTACCCACCGGATATTATTTATTTAACCCCCATTACCTGTGGCTGGATGCTGGGATGGGACGGCAGTCAGGTGGAGTCTGGTGAACTTACAGTAAAGAACATGTGGCCGACTGGATAATGGCTCAGTTATTCTTCTGGGCTGAGCCGTTTCCTCAGCGCAGGTTAATGGATGGAGAATATTCAGATAAGCCTGCCGAGACAATTAAGGGAACGTTTTTATGGAAATTGTTGTGGAGGTTGTTTTCCTGAACAAGGTCAGTCCTTCATATTTGATATGCTCCTCCTGCACAACAACTCCTGCACACACCTGCAGCAGCAATCACACGTATGCAACAATGAATGCATGTCTAAAAGTAACAGTAATGTTCTTAACATGCTTGCACAAGCTTCCAATGGCAGGAAGCCACACGGACGAGCAGCCTGCAGGAGAAGTACTGCCGAGCTCAGGTGTGATGAGCATCTGCTTTACCTTTGACAATAGCTGACGAGCTCTAACAGGATCTTCTGCGTCCGTCTTGTTTGCATTGTGTTTGTGCACAAACCTTTTTTTGCAACAAAACATTCGTAGACATTCACGATCCGCAACCTTTTGTCCAATTACTACTTCCCCTGTCACACGGTGTATCATGCCTGTTGATGTTTTCTCCGTCTCTCTGCTTTGCATATAAATTGCTAAACGTGGTTTCATAATGACTGTCAGACAGGACTACTGGAAGTCTGGAAGCTGACGCAGATGATGGAACAACCGTGTGTGAGGAATTCTACAGGAAGACAAAGAGGTAGCACGCACACACGGTGTGTGTGTGTGTGTGTGTGTGTGTGTGTGTGTGTGTGTGATTCTGCAGCATCGACTGTTTTGAACGGACGCAGCTGAGTCTGAAAACACGAGACAATGTGCAAGTGACGATTCCACCTGTTGCAAAAAGTTTATGACCAACTTTACAGCAGAATTAGCATGAACATGCCGTTTTAATTTGGCAATCAGCTCGTGTCCCAGCGACAGTAGTTAGATGAATCTGCCTCCATGCTGCGTCTTGTCTCTGTATCCCGGGGGTTGGTGCTCCTGTTAGTGTCGCAGCTTCACCGTGAGACGTTTCTCTTGTTAAATGTGTATTTTTTGTTATGTATCTCAGAGCCGACACAAGCCAGATGTTAGTAGGTGTTTCTTTCTCTTTGTGTGTTCTTCAGTACATCATGATCTTCCTTTGGTTAATTACGGTCTCATTTAAGGTGAAAGTAGGGTATGAATCAGGGCTTGGATAACTCCTGTCACCATGGCAACCAGTCGGCGTCTCTCAGATTCACCCTCTTGCTTTAATATGGTCACAAAACAAAAAGAAGAGGACGTCCACAAACCCACGGGGGTCTTCCAGTAGCCGCGTCCGCTCTTTTACACAGTCTATGTTCCGACTGAATTAACATCGTAAATGTCTTTTCTCCGACGTTACAGAACAGTAACAGTTGTTTCACGGAGGGGAACACGCCTGATAACTGAAGCTGGTGAACTACCTGCTGTTGTAGAAAGGTCACCGTCCGTGTTACGGTGTCTCCGGTCCAGGGGAGACGGTCTCAATTACAACAAGCAAGTGGAACATTATTGTTTGGAGAATGGTACGAGGTCACGTGAAGAGAAGAGACAGAGCTTATTGTTTGGAAAGGCGGCAGAGCGAAGCTTCTTATTATCAGCACACAACTCATATAATCCAATTCCAACGCAGCTGATTCGGCTAATTCGAAACGCACTTTGTTGTGTTCCGTAACGTTCTCTGACGTTTCTAAAAAAAAGTGTTTATGTAAATGAGACACACACAATAACACAGACCAAAATTGTTTTAGCATTTCACATTTCACCCCTGCGGTGTGTTTCCTTCTTTTTTTTTGCGAATCTTGTAACACTAATAGCGAATCTGAAATGTTTGTCTGTCACGCAGTTTCAGGGAAAAGAAGATTCTTCATATTAGCTTTCATAGAGAATGAGAATCCATTTGTAATAGACACACACACACACACACACACACACACAGAAAAAAAGAATCTTAAGTGCTTCTCGGGTGGAATAAAGGAACACACAGACGTGCGCAGCAACACATACAGCTTCAATTATTAAGTGGCTGATCACAGAACTTTGAAATAATAATCTCCCTAGTATTTACTGTAGATGTAGTTGTGGGCACGCACACACACGCACACGCACACACACATTTTCTTGTTTTCACCCTCTCATATTATCGCTGCTTTATTCTGACTCATCGCCGATTCCGTTAGAAGTCGTCTTTGAAGACTTCTGCTCAGTCACATGCTCTCTTGTCCTGGTTTTTGTTGATATTTTTCTTTCTAAATGTTAATTTGCCGCTCGTCTGTGTGGGTTTGTGGGTTGTGCAGTCCTGCGGGTGGTGTTTACAAATAGAGCCTGAAGCTGCCTGACAACAGCCTCCACGATGTCCCGGCGCTAATGAACTAATTAAAGCGGGACTGCGGTGAGAGCACGGCGTCCTCGCGGATGGACGGGCGACCGTGTGCAGAACAAACAGACACACGGGCATGCACGGACCAACATCGGGTCCTGTGTCCACACAGTTTCCAAGCATTTAGTTAGCACCTTTCTGCAGAGTGACGAGCTGGGAGAGTCGTGGAGCCACGTGATGATGAGTGCGTGATTGGCTTTGGTTCGTGGACAACAGAGGAAGAGGAAGAGGTGTCAGTACCTGGACTTTGGACGGTGCATCACCTGCTGAGCAACACACAGCATGTCGGAGATAATATTGTCCTTCAGGACACATCATGAAGACATCCAGGTCCGAGATGGGACGAGACATGCAGAAACTTCTTTTATAGTAAAGTACGAGAGATGGAAAAGTAAATCTGCCTCGCTGAGTTCCCTCACAAACACCGTCTTTATGTCGAAGCCTCTAATCTTCCACAACACTCTTGTATGCAAATGTCTCCCACCAGCAGCTGGGCTCCTTCTCCGGGTATGAAATCACAGCGCACTTTCATTTCATGTGTTTGTCTGACAATAGAAAGAAGAAGAAGAAGAAGAAAGGCAACTCTTTCACCTGCCACCGACTCGCACCCCAACCGGGGTCTCCATGTATAAATGTTAATCAACCGACGACGTGTGATCACTCTTCATCTTCGTTTGGGTACGAAGGATTTAAAGTCAAATTAGAGACGCAGCCCGATGGAGCCGTCGGCCGCTGTGTTGGGATTCAGTTCCTACATCTTCTTCTTCTAATCGATGAGGAGGCTGGGACGTGTTCCTCCCGCTGTCGCACACTAACCAGGTCCGTCGGTGACGACGACGTCAACTCCGTCATTTCACTCGATATTCTCAAGACGAACCAACGAACACGTCAGTGAAACAAATCACACGTTTAAACACTCATTATTCCTGTTATCACCTCCCGTCACTGCTTATTGATCTGTTAACTATTTTTCCTTCATTAGAACTTCTTCCTTTGAGTCCAGCCGGCTTGGTTAACATGTGTTTATTTCTTATTATCTGTTCACAGAGGTGCGTCGATGAGGTCGCTGGAGTCTCTGTGTTCTTCTGGATTAAACCAGGAAGACACCAGAACACACACAAGACTGTAGTCTGGATTAGCTGCAGTGTCCAACAACCCCGAGGTAGCACAAGGGGGGGAGGGGGGGGGGGGGCGGCACAAATTGAACCGTTTAACTTTGCTTTAATTAGGATTTTAGCTTGTTCGTTAGCCTCTGTAAGTCTGTCAGGAACTTTGTCTTGCCTCTGTTTTTAAAATGTGCCACGCAAATCAAGTCGCCTCGCCTCTCCCGTTCTGGTGTTCCTTCCATCATCAGGCACGTACCGAATCATGCAATCACCTTTTCATCTTTTCACACATGAAATCAGGAGAAGCAAAAAGGCTTCACGTGAGACGGTTCAGTTCTCCTCAGGCAGCAGGATTTCAAATTATCCGTATTCTGGGGGGGAACGACGTGCATGGCTGGTGGTCACAGCGGGTCCCGGGTGTGTCTGGAGAGTTGAGATTATCTGGGAAGATAATCATTTAAGATAAGCCTGAAATTGCTTCTGTAATTATCTGGGGGCAACTGTGTCCACGAGGGTCCTTAAGTGTGTGACAACCAATAAAACGGGTGTGAAGAGGGTCCTTGTTTTGGAATCGAGCAGAACATCGTGGTCAGCTTTCTGCAGCACGCACGTACTTCAAGTGAGCTCAGTGTGTGTGTGTGTGTGTGTGTGTGTGTGTGTGTGTGTGTGTGTGTCGGCGACAGACCCCAATAACAGACATGTGGGTCAGAAGGGTGTGTTTTGGTTGCCGCTGGCCGCTCGGACGTCTGCATTGTGTGTGTTCAGTCATGCGGGGAAGATGAATCCCTTTGCAGAGCAGACGATGAAAAGAGGTCATATATGTGTTTATACATGTAGCACACAGGTCCACACAAACACACACACATTAAATACCCATAACAATGCACACACAGAAAGCAGCGTTAAAGTGTTTTCATGTGGAATATTAGTCCGTCAGAGGCGAAGACCTTTTGCAGGAGAAAAGATGTATGTGTTGTTAATGTGAAAAAAACATTGTCGCATTGCATCCGTGCAAGTTGTCTTCCGGTGCCGCATCACATACAACACTTAAAGGGTAAAACACACACAAGAAGGCACATGCAGACTAGCAGCCAGCTGCTATTAGCTCCTCATTGTTCTGTGCTAATGTGTACGAGGACGACATTCATTGCTAACTCTCGAGGCTACAAAGACATTTGCATACAGAGTTATTCATGCGAAATGTCATACGGAATCACACAGCACACTTCCCCCGTGAAAACTAGGATACAGTTTGTCTTCCCCGTAGAAGGAGGATTACAGACGCTCCCTCTCCCCCCGCTGTGTGACACACGCCTTCACCTCCGCCTTCACCTCCGCTCGCAGGTCGTGTGGAGCCACACACATGCTGAACCTCCAGGTGTCGATGTTTGCAACTTTCAACAAGGAGGATGATGTGGTCATCTGGTCCCCCCCCCCCCCCCCCCCCCCCC
>CAAKHC010011319.1:2953-15265 GCA_901007825.1 Macroramphosus scolopax
CCTAAGAGGGTATTATCCTGCTTAATCCATGGCCACTAGCCAACTCAACGCCGCATAATCCGAATATCAAATGCCAATTTAGGAATATAACACGTTTTGATCACAGTTGCCATTTTTAAATACGATATTGTTCCTGAGCCTCAGATTTTCTGTAGTGAGTGTTGTGTGTTGCCAGAAAAATTATAAAACTGTGAAAGAAATTTCACTTGTGCTTCACATTAACATTCAAAGTGTTGAGTGGAGATCAGGGGACAGAGTGCTCAGTCTCCTCCTGATCTGCCCAGACTGCCTCTTACTCACTCACTAACTCAGTTTGACCTTTTACCACACCTCTTCCTCTGCAGCTGCACCTCGGTACCTCTTTATGTTCTTTTTTTCCAAAGACAATGATGTTGTTACCTGATAGGATTAGTTTTAAGGAAGAGAAAATATTCAGAAACACATGGAAATAAGTCTCTTAGTCTTATAGTGAACATCACGATACAGAAATATAGTAGAAGTTGAAGAGGATAAAGTGAGGGAGACAATTGGGATGGAGAGAAGGTAGCCAAAGTGTGTGATAATGAATCTTCAGTTTAATAAATGCAAGGCCATACGGACTAACCAGATATTAGTAATTAAAGCACTGGATCACAGTTGTCCCCATCAGACCTGTTGCAATAAACTCCCCTCTGCTTCCTCCAGGCTATTATGGTTTATTTGAAAAGGAACAGACACATGCATGCTTGTACTTTCAATTGGATTTAAAGTACATACCTTACATACGTAAAATATTTGCATTAAAGTCGTAGGCAACTTGTAGAGTTCCACTATGAAACACATCCTCTGTTCTTTGTAATGATAAAGGAGCTTCCAGTTGCCAAACTGTGTCAGTTAAATCTTCAGGCTCGTTTGTGTTAGTTTAGTTGGGTTTCTTATTTATACAGATGACAAGGTGCAACAACAGCGCAGAATCCTGGCAGGCTGTTGAACTCCCTCATCAGGTGCATGAAGTCGTACCTACAGCTGCCGCGAGGACTAACCACAATAATGGCCGCAATACATGCACAAGTGTTATTTCAAAATGTATGACATGTGTAAGCCAAATAACCCCGGCAGTGTTACCATCACAAGCTGGAGAGTAGCAGAGATGAACAAAAGAGACTTGCCAATATGGGCTCAGCCTACAAGCCAGCACAGGTGCTTGTCATCCGCTATCAGCTCATCAAGCTGGAGCTGGAGCAGGAAATCCAAAAGAAAACAGGATGTAACATCAAGCCAATCAGTTTAGCTCAGCTGATTCAGTGACGGTAGCTCGGGTCCCAAATAATATCGATATCATGTCACAGTCTATCAATACACAGCTGAAGGATATTAAATATCACGTTTCATGTAAATCCTAAACATGAAGCTCGGAATGCAAACTGACTTCTGCTCTTCTGCAGGCATCCAGTTGTGCAATCACCTAATCTGCAATCTGCTCACACATCAGATTAATGACAACAAAAGGTGGAAGCGAGTTCCCCAAATCAAGCTCTACACACAGGTGAGAAGTCACACTCACACACTCACACAAATACACAGGCGTCATGAAGTTACACACCCATGTGGAATACACACACAGAGACACATCCTGATGCAGAGTGTTGTCAGGCAAGACTTGACACACGTACTGTATATTTTATCATGTACACACACACACACACACACACACACACACACACACACACACACGCAAACACACTCTCAGCTCTTGTGGCAGCCGCAACTGTGACATCTGTTGCCCACTGAGGCAGGCTGCTGAAGCTGGAGTCAATTATAAACACATTAGACTCTGTTTGCCATAACACACAACGACAGAAATACCTTTTACTTGATCTCTCACACAAAAACAAAGTCACACACAGATTGCGTAATACTCTCCGGCGGCGCAGCTCCATAAAAGAAAGAATCGAACAGAAAATGTACTGATAAGAGCGAAACGCCGTTTTATTTCACATGAGCTGATCCTGAAAAAGAATCCAACAAGCCGACTTCTCACATCAGATGTGAATAAAGATTGACTTCAAAAAATTGGAAAAATCACAAAAACACATCTTCAGCGTCGGCATAATATAAATTCAATTTGTTGAGGAACCCACAGGCATGCTTCCAAGTCCCAGTAGACCCTTAAATACTAAAATATCCGTGGCCTCAAAGATGGCTGCTTTGGATTAAACACAGCTGACAGACTGAATAGAAAAGAATATCTGCTTTCTGTTTGTTTTTTTATTCATTAGCATGCTTGACTAGCCGTCACAAAGGAGGTACATGGAGGCGTGTGGTGTGAAGATGCTGGGGCGTGAGCTTCAGCGTGCATCTTCGAGTGTTATATGCCTGCATGCATGTGTGTGTATGTGTGTGTGTGTGTGTGTGTGTGTGTGTGTGTGTGTGTGTGTGTGTGTGTGTGTTCGATCCGACAGCTGACAAACAAGCATCACTCCCTCTGAGGCTGACTGACAGGATGAACCGAGGGAGAATACAGAGCAGACACACACACACACACACACACACACACACACACACACACACACATATAGGTGCAATTTCCAAAGAAACAGCTACACAGAACCCCAATTTACATCTCGTAGTGAATGTGATCAGATGTAAATGGGGTCAAAGAGCCATCGAGGGTTGTTATCAAAGCAGAAAATCCTACCGATTAAAGCGAGTGAATCCGTGGGACATTAGGGAAGATAAGATGGGAGGGCAACCATCTATGGCACACAGACATAGCTGGTAGCGCAGTGGATAGATATGGTGGCCTGTCATGATGAGAAAGGCTTTATGATCACGCTCCTGTCAGCCTCTGAGGGAGTGAGAGAGCAAAAGAGAGAGGATGACGGTTGAATGATCTGATCGTATTCTGTCAGTCACAACTGCCTCGACACAGTAGAAATGGAGCCCTGCAGCCTTTCATGCATGTATGAGTGGCTGATTTCTGACGCTGGTGAAGTTTGTCCATTGTGTTATCTTCAATCTCTTGGTAACAGGTGACCTGACAGGTGGCCTGCTCAAGCCCTGTGTCAGCACGTCACAGGAACAAAGCATCGAGTTTACCAACATAACATCTTCCTCTACTCCTCAGTATTGACCTCCGATTTCTAGTGACTATAAATTTAGTTGGCAGAGACTAATCAACCCACCCCAGTCTCGAACTAGCAGCTGCAGGTACAAACTGACTCCAGAGCAGCAGTGCTGTTGGTGTTGCAGTCAGACTGCAGACTCGACCGTAGTTACGGCGCTCCATCACACCGCCCTGCCCTTCGGGTAGCACGCCCATTCACACAGAGGATGCATGTCACTCATGCATCCATCAGCTTACTTCTCCCACCCTCGGGTTTCAGAGCGCGTACTCAGTACTACTAGTGGCACTCCGTCACACAGCATCTCGCAGGATCTGCAGAAGATAATGGATAGTTAGTGGATTTGGACTTGAAACTTCCAGAGTTGACAACAGCGACACATAACTGAGTATATCTACTGATGGATGAAGTTAATG
Organism: Macroramphosus scolopax; assembly: GCA_901007825.1. Classification (NCBI taxonomy): domain Eukaryota; kingdom Metazoa; phylum Chordata; class Actinopteri; order Syngnathiformes; family Centriscidae; genus Macroramphosus; species Macroramphosus scolopax. The sequence continues at coordinate 6,474 of CAAKHC010011319.1, forward strand.
GGATATTATTATAAGCCCGACAGCAACAGCTAGCAAACAGACCAGGAGGTGAGAGTGTCTTCTATATATAACGTCTATATCCAAGCAAATAAGGCACGTAACAAACTGATTTTATTCTCAATGAGGTTTGTGGAGACGCCATCTGTCAGCAGAGGGATGATAAGACACGCGTTGAGCAGAATGTGTCTCGATAACAGGTGAAATGTCATGCCATTTGTGATGCCGGGCTAAAATTAGAAATCTGTACGCAGTTTGACACAGTTGTGTGTGTGTGTGCGTGTGTGCGTGTGTGATAGTGTGTGTGTGTTTGTAAGCGAGAACATGAGTGTGATAAGTAATGTGGCAGTGTCATAGAGGAAGCCACTGTAACCTTTATACTGCTCTTTACTATGTCATTTCACATAAAAACACACCTCCATCACAGAAGAGGGGGAGAAACATGGGTGTAAACTGACAGAGGCACTGCGAGGGAGAAGAAGGGTCGGAAGGGAGGAAGAGATACAACAGGGGAGACAAAGGATGTAATGACGAAGACAAAATAGAGATTTGAAAATTCAAGAGAAGACAGAGCTAAAGATAGAAAGAAAAAAGACGGATAGACTCACATCGAGATGGAAGAAGAACCCAAAGGAGAGACGGCAATAGACGGACCTTCGTACTTTCACATACAGGTGGAAGAAGAGGAAAGTACAGTACAGTGAGTGAACAATAAAGGAACAAAAGACGACTGAAAGGCAAATAACATGGATGGAGTCAAGCCTACAAGAAGGTGTAGGACTGCGTGCGTGCTGTGCTGCTGCATCCAAGCCTTTGTCCGAGTGTCAGACACCTCAGAAAAAATGTGTGAAGATGAATGCTTCAGCGAGTACTTCACGGTAGAATATCAGAGGTTATCAAGCATTTCGTTTCCATAATGTAGTTCCAGGACACATAAGTGACCACAGAGCAAACATGTAAGAAGTGTAACCTCTGTTGTATGATGCCTTCATGGGTAATCAATCGTAATCCCTTCAGACTGAGCCAGAGAATTGGATTCGAATTGACCTTTACCCTGCTGCGCACATTGACATTCAACATGACAACGTACATCAACGCTTTGAAGATAGTGAAATTTGGCAGCCCTTCATATGATAGATAATGTTCCTGCTGCATCGACCTTAATTCAGCAGAAACAATCATCTGGTCTATTGAAGGCTCGTCCAACAATTGAGTTTGTCTTCACAGTACAGTATGTTGTGAATGTTGCATTTATAATTCTTACATAAGACACCTGTTGGAATATCATGTGAGACCAAAACAGATATTTCGAGTAGCCATTAAATATGCTTTGCTCTCTGTAATTGCCACTCCGACAAGAAGCTTGACTTTCTTATAACAATATGTTGGATCCTCTCAGCTCATTGTTTGTCCAGCTTAACTGTCTCAACAGGTGACATGAACTTACTTTTAAAATGTACTTACCACCAGTAACCTCAGGTGTGTTATCTGCACAAACATTTTAAATAGGCTCTTGTTTAAAGCTTGTTGTGATGCCCAAATAATTAGTCACTGACAACAAATGAAGGTGCATGATGGGAGAAACACGTCACAATCTCCCATTCTGCTTATAATAAATGAACAAAAACACATTCATCTATTTAAGACCCGGTGCTGCATGTTGCATCACTGCAGATCCCATCTGACTGTCACATCAGCTGTCATCAGGACAGAATGAGTGCTACATGAAATAACATCAGACTTAGCCCGGCTGTGTGATCAACAGCACAGCTGAGGGATCAAAGGAAGCTCCGTCGATGGCGCAACACTGAAGCATTTTAAGAACAAGGCATCTGTTACATTTAGCACATAGCAAATTTGCACCCTGCTAATTCAATTTCCTCTCATGATCGTTAAGCTTGCCAATTAAGATGTTAAAAAAGACCTTTCCACTGTCTATACCCCCCCCCCCATATGTTATGGTGGTGATACATCTTGAAGTAGTTCAGATGATAAATTCAATGTGTCATAATGTTATGAAGTTATGCACTTTGGTTTTATGTCATGATAAAGTCAATGTTCACATTCAGAGGACCATAGTAACTCCCATACAAGGAAGCATCACTTTCACTGACAAAGAAACTCTCTCAGGCAAATAGTTTGTATATCTGAGCTGTGTTGTCTGTTTTTCCGTTTCAGTTCTTGAATCGACAAGCGTACAATAATGTTTAATAAGACTTGTTGCACGGCGTGACAGTAAATTTTCTTTTTATCAATACTCATTCCCCTCTAGACAGAAAGAAATGATTGGCTTTAAAGTGACCTTTACCCTGCTGGATTGTTTGACATTCTTCATGATCACCCACATGACAAGATCTTCAAGATGTTGGGCTTTGGAAAGATTTAGATCGTCTACTATGAGAAGAAATTACTCATACAAGTGGACACAAAAGGGCTTTCACTGACATGCAGTGTGTCTCTAACAACTATATATTGTAAATTAAAAAAATTTACTTTGATTGAGTTTATTTCATCAAAAGGTTATTTTCAGTTGGTTACAAGCAAAAATATTAAGTTCATCTTACTCTTGCTTTTAACGAATGTAATATGATTCTGTGGAATAAGTGTAATGTAGACAAATGCTTTAACATTTCATAAACGAGCTGTTAATCATCCAGTGCTCTATTAAGTGGCCTGTTCCCTCTAACTGAACATCAATAGGGTGAAAATGGAATCTTGATTTGACTGAGGGGAAAATGTCAGGGGATCACCGGAGTCGTCAGGATCCGTCCTGCTTGCACCGCGCACGACCTTCTGCAGACGGGAAATACAGACTTGCACATAATAAGACACAATTAAGCAACTGATGCAAACTGACCCAAATAGGGACAGAAGTGACACACCATGATGTGTCACCAATTAATGAGCAGACGCTGTTGGAGACAGAAGCAATACATGTCGTTTGTTTTCCCCTCAAAAAACAAAGTATTATCTTCCTTAGTCATTTCGATGCACCTTTTGATCCCGGCAGCAAGCCATCCACATATTGTTGCTCAACCCGACCTGCTCAATTAAGCTGATGTAACACAGTCCAACTTCGGTATGGATTGCTGGGATGTGAGTGAATCCATCAAGAGGTTTAATTTCATGTAAAATGTAGGTAGTTCTAATACTTCTGCAATGCATCAATAAATCTATGATGATTTCCAGTGCATGTAATAGAAGGCTGGGCTGTTGGCGTCTGCAGAGATCTGTACGACCCTCACAGTGTATTTCTAGTTGCAAACTCTTTGCGACAACAAAGAACAAAGAGACATTAAACTCAATTTTCTTCCTAATCCTTCCTGAAGGACTGCGGCTGCAGAGGACAACAGAGGAGTTAAGACTACTAATAACGGCTGATGATTTAATAGCCCACAGAGGATGATGTGGAAGATACATGCCCAATTTTATTCACAGAAATGAAATATGGTTTCATCTCAGCTCTCCTGATTACGGGACTGCAGGAACTAGATTCTTGTGCTGAGATCAGTCTCATCCAGTATCATGTGGTAAACAGAATAACAGAATAACCCTGGACGTTACAGCATCATTGACAATGTTTATACAATCATATATATATATATATTCTAACTGGCAAACAACAGTAATGTACGTCTCACTATGGATGTTATACGTGCTGATGACATTTCTTTGTTCTCCGTTGTTCGGTCGGTGCTGTGTGCTGTCGCCGTGCCATCAATTCACATTAACTGCAAAGCCTGTGTTTCTCTATTTGGCCATAAAACACACGGCTAATGTCCGATCCAATGCTTTTTTTTTCATCTGTCAACCGCTTTAAAGATTACTTAATGCAAATAAGAGTTGTAAAGATCGGAGGGGTCCTGCTGCAATGCAGGTAGAACGGAGGAAGAGGTAAAGAAACACACACACATACACACACACGTGTAACTCCACCTTGTCAGTCTCCGCCCCCAAAGGTGGCTTCCTAGTGTGTTAGGAGGACAAAGTAGGACATGAAGGAGACATGATGAACCACATAGACACACACTATTAGACACACAGTTAAATTAATGACGATGATGACGACTGCCATGATGATTTTATTAATTATTAACAGTATTAAAGGACTGTGAAGCTATTTCATATTCAGTGATTAAGAGCTGAACAAATAAAATATATAATTGTATTTACTACCAGTACAGCTTTCTTTTATCAGTAATGTGTGAATTATTCATTACTTTTTGAACAGTAATTTTCCCTGCTGCAGGGACATGCATGATAAATCCCTGTTGCCTTAAAAAGGTCAACTATGTTAGTTGTATGAGGAATAAACAAATTACAGATCAGATGAGGCAGCAGCATTTTAATTATTACATTCTCCTTAGCAACATGACCAAAGTTCCGCTCTCACAGTAACCATAAACTAATCCTCGCAAAGGACAGGCACTCTTGTCAGTCAATACAAGAGGCTCTGAGCTCATTAACTTGGAAGCAAACGGCAGCAAACAAACATACCACACATGTGCTGTGAGAGTCTGCACACGTTCTGATGGGAGTTTTCTACGTCTGCACTTGTTCACTTATTTTACGTCTTATCGCCAAAACGATTCATACGGTCCAAACATAACGTGTGAAGAACGGCGGTCACATGTGACGTATGACTCACCGTTAGAATGAAATTAAAAAATAAAGTAAAATCCGACTGACCTTTAAAACGTCCTGAGGGTTTCTGTGGTTTCTGTTCTAAACACACTAACAGAGGATGTCACCACTGTGCTGATGATGAGGGAGGTACTGAGGTACACGGTGAAGTGTTGTAGAACACCTTTATATCCAAGCAGTCCTGGTTGACCTGGTATTGACCTAGGATTTAATAAAGTACACACATTAGGCGAGGTGTGTGGAATCATTCAGTGGTTTGTAAATGATCCCAAACCTCCAGATACTCTGCTGCACTCTCATTATCCTGTACTTTTGGACCATGCTTACACCATGAATTATATAGGCAACATTATTTGGTATGAGCACCTTTACATTATATATCGCTACACCTGACAGGTCCTTGATTTACATCTGGTCATCAGACTGAAGACACACAACATAGTCGAGCACTTCCATAGCAGACTGATTTATATGCTACATTGTGGGTTTTTTAACATATATTTTTTGTATTAATTAGAAAAAGGAACATTATACTCAATCATATATCGGGGTAGTGAGGAGTCCAGTTTCTAGTGTCTAGTCGGATAATAAGCTGTTTACCTCTCAGGTGCAGCTTCATACTGGACATACAGCAACCAGAAATAATTAGCATTCCCATTAGCTGCCGTCCACCCTCAGTCTTCTTCGGCAGACGATGATGGTGACGAGGGCATTGCTGCTCTTGCATGAAAACTGTTTGGTTATGTTGGTGTCGCCTGAGAATGTATTTGTTGCCATTGATGCAAACGCCAGGTTGCAGACACACAGACATGAGAGCGGTGTCAGTCCTCTCATTCGACTCTCAGCATGTAAGCTTATTTGACAGAATGTTGAACGATTCCTAAGATTTTTTCATCGAGATCCTTTCCTCAGGATTGATTTTGTGTTTGATCTGTGCAGTCAACTTGGAGTCGTCTGATCTTTGGCTAGAAACACGAGACATAAAGCATCACATTATTTTATTCCCAAATACGACATGCTTTGATTGCCAAGCACAGCTTGGTTTTGAATTTAATTTAACTGCAATGTAAAACTAAATAAATGTAGGTTTTTAGGCTGTGTTTCATGTAAATATGTTTATTTGTATGTTGCATTCAGCTGCATGCTTCTTAATGTAAAGGCTCACAGAAAGGACATCAGGCCTCCTTTGGTCCATTGAGTGAATATAGCAGTGACAGAACTTGAATAAAAATCACCTCTATGTGACATTTGAGCAGAAGTACTAATGTACACACACATACTCACATACACTGGGATGTCTGCTGAAAAATACCATCAAATATATGACATAATATCTGAGGAATGGGGCATTAATTGAGCTTCAAGTGAACGTGAATAGAGAAGGGGGGATGAAATAAATGGAAAGACAGACAGATACAGAGAGACAGTGGTGCTGAAGGGAATAACAGCGAGTGATGCTCATTAAAACTGATTATTAAAGCAGTAACACTGAAGAGCAGCATTCAGGCATAGCCGCAACATCCCAAACGTATTGCTGTGTGTGTCTGTGTGTGTGTGAATGCGCGTGCGTCTGTGTGTGTGTGTGTGTGTTTGTGTGTGTGTACATCTGTTGTTACTATAAACAGATAACCACTGATGTATTACATTAGCAGAGTGCACACCATTAAAACATACAGCCGATTTTCATAAATTAAACATTTATCACGCCCTCGTATTGTTTCAATGCAGAGTCACACGGCTGCTTCTGTCCGCGCTCGTTATGCATGATTGAGAAAAATTATTTTCCTGTCATCCAACAAGTGGCATCAAATTACACTTGAGCAAGGCACTTCAGGCCGGCAGCACACATGGCTCACCGTGCAAAATGGATTGGATGGCTGCAGCCGGGGATATGTGGCAGAAGAATGCAGTAAAGAACAGCTGAGCAAGTGCAATTATGTTCGTTACAAAATGATTCATTGTGTGACTTTAAGGTTTTGTTATATTCATAAATGCATGTACCTACTTTTTACCGGTTGGATTAGAAGATGAATGCTGCTTTCATGTCTATGCTTTTTTTAATTAGCCTAGCTTAGCATAAACCCTGGAGGACGGTGCTGTAGACTTCACCTGACGCCACTACAAGTGGAATCAACTCACAAAGCTACAAACATCTTAAACTGGGAAGAACGCTGACACGTTTCCACTTGCTGCAGCAATTAGACAAAGCAGCTGAATCAAAGAGGATCCTGGTTCTCCACTTTCAATATGAAAACCTTTTAATTTAGCATTTCACAGAATGTAACTCTCCTGGCAACTGAAAACAAAAAAACGATGCAACTTGTTAATTAGTGAGCCAGAAGAGCAAGTTGGTGTATTCAAGCCGTGCTGGCTGTTCACTCTCCGCTTCCAGTTCCTCCTCAGCGCAGCGAGGCGGCTCCAGCTCTATATTTACTGTGAGGGCATGTGTGTGGTCAATCCAACAATACAACAGATTGAAATTAAACATTTTTTGTGCTTATCTTTTGCGAAGCACTGATTGGTTTAGTCCCAAAAATATGTTTTCCAGGACACAGAAGACATTTTTGAGTTGTCTCTTCTTCCAGCCGTGATTGTGTCTCCATTGAGGTGCAGAAACAGCTTGCAGTCCAGAGGGTTGACATACCTGTAAACGAGTTTACATGCTAGTTACTGTGGTTATTGTTCAGCCTGTGTCACCTGAGGCAGCTTGATTAGTATGTGATACCTGCACTCAAGTCTGATTTTCTAATCTATTAACAATCCAGGATATGAGCAGCGTCTTTTTTATTCATCACCAAATCATATTAATAATCTTCCCCCTTGTGTACATAAAGCCCACCCCTCTGCCGGCTCCTACCCTTCATCATCTATTCACTCCCACCCTCCTTCTTCCTTCCGCTCTGATCCAATTGACCCTTTGCTCATGTTTGAATCCCCAGCGATGGTTGTTAACTTGGCCGGCCATTACAGCACACAAGGAACTGATAGGAAGCTTATGGTATTTGCTGTTACATTATTGACTCAGACGGAGGAATTTAGTTCCAAATGGTGTATAAATGGAATTCCCAGATCCACATCTGAGTTCAGCGCTGCATTAATGGATTAGATGTAATGTGTTTAAACATCGAAGGGTTCCAGGGACGGCGGTGTCAACCAGTCGACTGGTTCACCAGATTGTCATGGTTCCCAGGGGATTACCCTTTCGTCCTTGGGGATTCCCCGACTTTTCGATCTAGAAAGTCACACACACACAAACACGCACACACACACACACACACGCGTATTCCATGTGGATATGACTGTTTCAACCACAGATGATTCTTCAGGCTCGATGCCGAGAAGCGAACACACCTGCAGTTAATAGGCAATTAATGACGGACATTCACAGCATTCCGTTCTGGAATTAGCCGTCTAATATGTGAGTGATTCGGTCACTTCTCTTATTTGATTGTCTTAATGTGATTGGACAGACCCGGATGAGTCGAGGGGGACTGGGACAGTCACGAGATAGTTCAGGAGAACGAGACGAGAAAGACTTCTCAGAGACTAATACAGCAAATATAACGTCATGTGATCACACTCGAGAGATACAGACTGGGACTATTAGATATTAGTAGATATTAATGACTACAATCAAATTATTTTGCTCCAACGGCTAAAATAACAGACGAGTCATCAGTTGGGCTCACGGGAGCCTTTCAATTGTGCAACAATGAACGTGTGTCACACAGTTTTGAATATTTGTATTGATGTTTCTGCCTGGCAGCCAAGTGAAACCTGATCACTTTGAAACCTAATTCAGAAATCTGTTGTGCATGCAGGAGGTTGAAAGAGAAATATGTAATTGGGTATCAACTGCAGAACAATTATAGAGAGTTTCTGACCGAGGAAGTTCATTCTTGTATAGACGGAGTTACCAACAACTTCTTCTGTTCTCTGATCAGACTTTTTGTAGATGAAAGGTGTCACTCCCCACGTCACACACACACACACACACACACACACACACACACACACACACACACACACACACACACACACACACACACACACACACACACACACACACACACACACACCCCCAACACAAACGCAGACACTTACACACACAGACACACACACAGACCCAAAGACACACACACACACGCACA
>CAAKHC010011321.1:9414-31864 GCA_901007825.1 Macroramphosus scolopax
TAAAGGATCGGTTTAATAGTCCAGTTATGGTGGACTGATGTAACGGCTTTGAGGTCTTTGAGGTTGTTCACATCTATACTGGAATCTATGTTTTGTTTCCATTAACGTGACGGTTACTAGGCAGTGGAGCTTAGGATGTGATAAGGGTTTGAGATTTGAATTTCAAGTCAGAGGAGACAGATTGTGCAGTTTTCCTTATCTGCCTGAACAGTCCCCCGCAGTGGTCAATCAATTTCTTTATGGTGCGCAATCATCTCATCGACGATAAAACGACTTTATCTAAAGATCTGGTGAGATCCTCACTAAACCTCACAACCCATTCAAAAGCCCTTTCAGGCAGAGCAGACAGCGAGGACTCTTTCCTAAGCAAATCACTCTGCTTTTATGGCAGTCTTTGTGCCGGTATTCAATGAGCTCGGACAAAAAAAAAAAAAAAGAGACAAAAGGGTGACCTCTGTAAGAGAAAGCAGAGAGACACATTTCTCAGCCCGTGGTGCACACGATTCGGGGTTTAAGGCGCTGTGGTGAAAGGCGAGCGAGACTCACCAGACAAGCAGTCAAGTAGATGAATACTGAAGAAGGCTTTCTGGTCTATTACAACATTCAAGATGTTTATTGTCACGCTGGTTATACAAGTTTAATCTGGTGAAAGACTTCGGCTGAGACGCTGCATTGGCATTAACAGATAAGACGGGCAAGGATGATGAATTCTAAAAAGATGCATGTTGCAAACTGCACCTACGGACGGGTGAACATGCAAACACATAATCCCCTGAGGGATTGATAAAGTATGCATAATCATTTTTAAAAAAAAAGGCATCTACTAAATGACAAATGTAAATAAATAAATAAATAAAAATAAATAAATACATACAGTATACAGTGATATAATTAAATTAATTAGCATTTATGAAATCAAATGTAAAAAGATAGAATAGAAATATAATGTAAGAATATATAAACAAATAAATATGAATGTTTATACCTCAGTATTTCAGTGTTTCTGGGAACTACTAATACACGTGTGATCGTTTCGTTAAGCAGACATGTAAACTGAACGTTGTCTCACTCTGCAGTGAACCATGCAGGTGAGACATACTAACTCCCTTCTCCAGCGGACTTTCATAGCCGTGATATTGCGTGTAGATATATAAAATATTATTACCGTGAGATAACAAGAATACACAGACTAACCCAGTCTGTTAATGGGACAGTTTATTATCATTACAAGCGGACTGATGAAAGAAGGTAAAGCCAACATGTTGTATCCTGGTTGGATTTCGGGGTTTGAAGTACGCTAACTTGATAATCTTGCAGGAGCTTTCCGATAACACGGAGCATAAACAGATGAGTGATGTATGTACAGCAATGCACAAGGCAGATTAGATTAGGCCTCCTGTCCTTTCCCCGTCTCTCCTCCCAGTACCGTCTACTGGTATTGAATTATCCACATTGACCAGAATGAGCTGCTGAAACCTAACAGTATTAACAGGATGCTATCTCAACTCGAATTTAAGCCTCAAATGCCATTGCTCAAAATAAATACAGGAAGTGCAAGCAAGAGCACCACGTTACTGCTCAAGTGTTTCACATGTACTTCCACAAATTAGAACCATGTTGTGCCACCACAGGATGAGAAGGGTTTAGTGACTTAAAGACACATAGAACTGGGAATGTAAACATATCAGCCGAGAGACAAATCCGATATCTTAATAGCACTGATTGAGTTAGTCTGAGCCGTCTCCTTCTCCAATGATGTTTGTATTTGAAAACACCTGCACACCGCAAAGCAACAACAGGATGATGAGTGGCAGGTGAGCTTCTCATCTCTTCTTCGCTTCCTCCGTCAACATCCTCTGCGTCGCTTCGCCTCTTTCCTCAGAGTTCACGGTTACTTTCTTTCGGTTGTAAAAGCCCCACCCAAAGTCACATTCGAAGAGCTGAGGGGGAAATATCTGCTAAAACAATCGCCGAATGATGTTTCTTTCACGTTTCCCTTTCAGTCCTCGTGCATACCAAAAGCTTAGCTTCATGGATTGTTACACTTTATTATTTTATGTTAAAAGAGACAGCGTTTGAAAAACCAGAGTGGAAAGAATGTGCACCAGTGAGCGAGACCGACTGTTTCCAACTGGTGCAGCCAGGGCCACGTCCCATTTCAGGTTTCATAACTGCACCGGCCCATCCTTTAACTATTGCAGCATTAGGGGCCACACCGTATGTAGGCCCGGCCCCCTTCTACCACCACCACCGCCACCAGCACCACCAATAAGACAACCATAATTATCCCCTTAAGTTTTCCAGCTGGCTTTACGGTTCAAACAGAGACCTCAACATCTGCAACCAGCGCAGAGAAGTTTACACAGCTAAACAAAACCTAATGTGCGTTTCATGCAGAGCTGCTGCAACAGAGATGGAAGCGGCTTCACATGAGCCTGATGATGGTAATTTTCCAGGCTACCATAAAGCCCTGGCTGCAGTCAGGGCCATCTGGTGCATCTTTACAACAATCTACTGGCATAACTAGAGTCGTTTTTTAACCGTGCTTCATCACTCATAATGCCAATGCCCCCCCACCCACCCATTACTGCAGAGGTGATCAAATAGCATGTTTTGACTTGGAAGGAAATTCCTTTAATCACCAGACGTGGAACATGAATGATGTTTACGCTGCAGTGTTTAAGTACATATACAGTACACGTACTAATTACAAAGGTTTTCTTGGTGAAGCACAGACACTGCAGTTCGTGTACGTGAATGATGTGACATATCAACACCACGCCCTCATCCGTCAGTTGTGATGTCTAACCTCCGTGCGGGGGGGGGAGATGTCACCCTGTAATGGAAACCTAGACGAAAGATGTCTCCCTTATTTCTAAGACTGGTTCCTCTGGGAAATAAGATAATGAAATACAAAAAAAAAGAAATGTGAGCGTAAATTGAATAACAATATAAATTCCTCTGTGAAATCAGGCTCAGAGGTGTACTCAAGCTCATTTGTTTTATTGTTAACATAACAAAGAAGTTGAGTTGGAGTCAATAAAATGTGCTTCAGTCACAACTTTAAAATTTGGCTTCTTTGCACGGGTGTATATATCATGTCTGTCTGGATTAAGACAGTATTGTAGTTATTAACTCCTGCATGTTTTTATAACGGGGTGAGGCCGTCAGTGACTAATTAAAAGTTATTGGGGCTTTGACAGCAGTGAATTACACACAGACTGACAATGGCATTACAAAACATCTGGACCATTAGACAATACCGCAAGAAAATGTGAGGTAACCAGTCTGTTTTCGGAATTTATGATGTTCCCATGACTAGACCGTGATGAGCACGACTAGACTATGACGGCCATGTCTCATTACCGCAAAACAAATTAGTAACGATCTAACCAAAGATCTACTAGATGTAATAATACCATGTCTCTGGTGTCCCTCTCTTTAAAGAGGTGAGATTAGATCCAAAGTAGAACTGAATCAAAGATAGCAGGTGGTCATTGATGCTGATCAGTTACTCAATGACGTTACATCATTGCATACACAGGCTACATGTTTGCAAAGACATGCAGGTATCTGCCACTTCCTGTTCACGAGACTACGCAGCAACGCAGCGGCCATGTGTGTTTGTTTTGGATGCGAGCGAGCATGCACGGCTCCCGTCACAACATTGTGGAAGATGGACCTCAGTAGATGGTCCAAAGCGTGTGTTGTGCTCTTATTCTTACACGTGGGTCGATTGTACCATCCGAGTCGGACATTAGGCGAGCGGGTCCTGGCTTGTGTGTATCATGAGTAGTTTGTACAAACTCATGAGCAGAATCTTCTACAGCTCGAGTCTACGCATTTGAAATCATACAATCGCTATCTGTTTATATGACATCAACTCCAACCCCGCTACAAATCACACGACTAGGCTGCAACCCGACAACGAGGAGACGACTCATCACATGCTGCTTCTGTTGTTTGGTCTGTCGCCGAGTCATCAGTGGATGTGACTCAGCAAACCTCTGCGATGCCTTGTTCATGTCTGTACCGCCGAGGTTCAACAAGCATGTGGGGCAGTAGTACACGTCAGACTTCATATATACAGAGACGTTTCCCTCCCCCACACAGGTACGGTTATAAAGTTCAACTTGTGTTTAAAGAGTTGCTCCTACTTAAGTGTCTATTGCAAGGTTCATATCGCTGTAATTTATCTTCCAGACCTACTTCCAATACAGAATTTGTGTAAAAGGAAGTGATGTTTAACTATATGAATTCATGCATCAGTGCCCCTTCACACTAAATGGTCATGAGGGATTAAACGTGGGATTAAAAGTGGTGATCGCACATTATTAGATGAAGAAATCTGCTGCTACAAACTGAGAATGTAATTTTTACTCCTGCAGCTACATGAGACAGAAAAAGGGACCGACGATTCCCACACAGCTTTTTCCGGAACACAAAACATTCATTCTCATAATTGTGGGTCTTTTGTTCAAATACAGTGGTGCATTAGAGTAAAGCTTTCAGATCGAGGGGATTAAACGTTCCCTGGGTGAGCCCATGCTCAGACTAGGACTTCTTTCCCTGCAATATTTTGTCCTCGTATTAGAATATATATAAAAAAATGTGGCCTTGATTGGACTGAAACTCTGTGAATGAAATTAAATTATTTTGAATACTTTTATTCATCCCTCAAGGGAAAATTCCTCTCTGTATTTAACCCATCTGTAGGTGAACATGTGTGTGTGGGGGGGTTACGTGTCACTCTCTTCTCTCATCCTGCAGCCTCCGACAAATGCTCTGCAAACAGACGATGGAAATCAAAGCCGTGTGGGGAAAGGCTGCAGCCACGATAGATAGAGAAGAACTACAGTGTGTTGCTAATGGAAATTTGAAAAGTGGCCATAAAACTAAACACGTGACCTTAAGAGTTATGGGAATCATTAAAAGGAGGGATTTCCAAATCACATTTTTGGCCCTGATCCCTTACAGTCGTAAAAAGATTGGCTAGAAGAACACATGCAATGTAAAGGTGAGTACCGCTGCAACACTAGCAGGCGAAGGTACAGTGCATTTAATAGACTTTATTTAAGTTCTGTCCCAATCTGTCCTGATACAGATCCTTAGGATTTACTCAGGACATTTTTGAAAAGAGCCGACCCTGAACTGTTCGCTTGATTTAAGTCTCACAATTTACCTTTATTGAAAAATAAATGGAAAAGCAACACAGAAGGGTTCCCACCATTGAGAAGGGATAAGCAGGGAAAACCTTGCTAATGTTGAAGCTTGAATAGCTGTGCATGCTCTGATACATTATAACAGGGAAAAATACATTTTGTGCTATAAGCACTGAATGGCGCAGCACATTCTGCTTCAACCTTCAATTACATCTGTGCAGCAGCCAAGCGGTCAGACGGTGGGAGTGACGCAGAAGGAGCACAGTGGGATCTCGTTACCTTCGGTGGCTCCTGGGAGCGACGGCTGACTGGAGGGGAACCTGAGGATTCGCCTAATAGTATCTTTGTCTCTTCATTAGCAACTCTTATTCTAGTTCCTATACCAGCCCTTCGTAAAACTGAACTCCAGCCTTGTTACTCCGCCTCGCTGTCTTTATGTTGGCTTTGCCTTCTCCAGTGGTGCTCTGCTCCTGCCTCTCAATGGAAGCCTTGTCTGCAGCAGCCGTCCAGTGTGCGGCGGGTCTAGAGTTACACATTTTGTAAAAGCCACCCCTATGTTTTACCGCTGCGAGCCAAGGAATGTGCAGGAAAGCATCGTTGTGAGGAATGTCTGGACGCGGCGGCGGAGCTCTTCATGGGGTTTTTGCGGAAGGTTTTGGCGAAGTTGGGTGAAGGCAAGGTTACGACCACTGAGCATCTGTCAGTCAAAGTCCTGCTTCGTCCCACATAATAGAGGGTGTGATCCAGGTGTGAAGAACTCATGTGATGTGTCAGTGCAACGCCGATACCTTGACCACAAGAAATCGTCTAAATAGAATAAAACTATAAAAACCTATGCAGGAGGTGTCTGCAGCGGGACACTCCTTAACCCCTTTCGTCAAGTCTAACTCTGCTTCAAAGTCCTGTATTCTAATCTTTAGTTCATCGACTCTTGCCACCTTTAAAATGACGTTTTATTTAAGTTTATACAACATGAGCCGCCACAAACTAAAACCATGCAACAACAATAAGATTCTTCTTAAGTGCTTCCCACAGAAAGACTTCACATGAACCTCAGATGACGCAGGTTAGTAACGGGTCAATAAAAAAACAAATGTGTGAGAATCATGCACAGTCATCTTGGGTGACACTGGAAGGTCGCGACTTACCACCGAGGGTAGAACCTCCCTAATCTTCGTCGACCACCTTGAATTTAAAAAAAAAAAAAACTGAAGTAAGAAAAACTCTTTCTTGCACCACACAGGCTTCATTCAAAAGAGGAAGACAGAGAGCTTTTTGTTCACTACGCTGTCAGTCGGCAGGATTAATTGCTTTGTAAATTTCATTAGCGACACAGTGCAGAGTAACTGATGTTCACGATATAGATATATAGATGCAGGCTGTGTGGTTGGGAACAATCTTGATCAATCAACCTATTGCGCAATGTTATTTAAGCCCTGAAGTTTTCAAACTATTGTTAAATGAGCTGACAGTTTAACAATTTCCCCTCCCACTCTTTTTCACTCTCCTCCCTTTTGTCATGTCTTCTTTCTTAAAGACTTCTCACTTCAAACCAGCAGACGGTTTCCTGAGAGCTGAAAGTAAAAGCCAGCCATACCCTGTCACATGCAGTCGACCGCACACCGTTTCACTTCCTTGGTAACCGTGACTCATTTCCCTAACAGCATTGCAAGGACGGCCTCATATAAAAAAAATATATATATTTATAAAAAAAAAAAAAGGGACCTGAAGCCACTGCTCGATTGCTCACAGATGGATGGTGAAACGAAGGAAACCCCAGATTTCAAGTTAAAGGACAAAGGATCCAGTCAGGAGGAATAAGCTTTAAGATTTATTATTGTTAAAGGGACACTTTTTCTGCATTGACAGCAGCAGCAAGTCAAAAAAACAAAAAATTTCTTTATGCACTAACAAATTTAGTTTTTGTGCAATAATTTCCTTGTTGCACTAAAAGATGAGAGATTAATCTTTGCTGATCGCAGGTCATTAATCAAGCAGCTTCCACTCGTCTCAACACGTTTCTAAATGAGAACAGACAGCAGCCGAGTTCAGCAGTTTCTGTTCGTCTTTCGATACAAGCAGGTCAAAAGTCTTGCAGGAAATATTTATCCTCATCTGATCAGGCAACCAAACAAAACACATGCATAATGATTTAGGAAGCCAACGCACAGCTGATTAAAAGCACAGCAGAGAGAATGTGATTCTCCACTCGAGCTGTATATAAACAATTTACATGAGATCTCATCTAGTGTGTCAATTGTTTAGCTCTTCAACCCCCCCAGCGTCGATCAAATCACACGTCCTAATTTTACCTCCACTCCAGTCTATTTATTAGATCGCTCGGCCACCGACTCTCGAGCAGACAGCCAATCCTGGCTAATCACTCATTAACCGGCTGAGCACAGAGTGTTCTTGCAGCAGCAGGAAATTGACGCACACCTTCCTGAGACACGCTTACATTACACACTACTCTCAAAGAGAGAAAGTGTGCGGACCCATACAATGACACACAGTAGCATCCACCGATTTGCAAAGCTATTGTGTACAGACCGGTTGTTTTTTTCTTTTTTTTTGTAACATCCACAGAGTCTATCTTCAGTTCTAAAGTGAGTTCTGCAAACTGGGCGTCGATGGCACTTTTCCAGATGGGGTGCTCTTATAAAGCATTACATAATGTCCTTGAAACACAGCAAGCACAAAAAAAAATTGAAATGAGGAGAGAGAAAAAAAAAAGAACAAGACACCCACACATCTGTGCCATCTGCACTCAAACTCAAATCCGCAGGAGGCATGCAAACGGCTCACGGTAGCTTCAGGGTGTTGCAACATTTGACCGAGCATTCGGTCTCAGAGTTATACACACTGTTACCTCCAGGAAGGAGTTGGTGTTTCGATGTGGTCTTCCTGTCTGTCCGTCAGCAGGATTACACTAAAAACTACTTTCCACCGAAAGAGGAACCCAACATTTAGCGGCAGATTCGTTTATCATCTGCCTGCCTTGGCGGAGGGCTGAGCGATACAGAGGATCCTCCTAATGTCATGTCATCCATGCTACTGCAGGACAGCTGTGGTCAACACATTATATCAGTCGTATCAGTGGATTACAGGCACGTTCTCCATGATGCAGCAATGTGTGATTGATTGGATCTTTTCTGTCATAAATAAATTATTCACTCTGAGTGTCGGCTAATTACAATCTACCGAGGGAAGAGTTGTAATTAGTGTTTTCACAAAAGGGAACCGTGGGCGGGGAAGGTGGCCAGGAAACGGACCGATATAGTAGAAAATGATAAAGTGAAGAGGCATTTCTAATGGCCCTCCAAAGAGTCTCATCTCAGCAGCACCGATCCTCTCCAAATAGCGAAAGTAAAAGAGGGCAGCGCCTTTTACTGGCCCCTCAAGAGCAAGATACATTAGCAGTGTTCAACAAGTGTGGCTTAAAAATCTGAGGCGAGAGGACGTCAATAGAACAAGAAAACAAATCTTTGCATTAAATCCCAACAATGTCTTGTGTATATATTTGTAGGAGTGGACACTTCTAGCTACAAAGCACCAAAACACACACATATAACTAGGCCCTTGTATGTCTGTGCAAACTTACAGTTATTTAAATGAACAAATTAATCAGTTTTACTCACACGACCAGGAAATCTAACACAGATTCAGTAACAGCCACAAATCTATTCCATCATATTACGCGGTTCAGTACAGCCACGGGTCAAACTCTATTTGACAGACCTGAGGGAGGGAGGATGAACGCCAGCGTTGCCCCGGTAACCTTATGTTGCTGAATTGGCAGGAATGAAACTTAAGCTTTCATCCACATACAATGAGGTTAGCTCATCGCCCGCCGCTTTGTCGATAACAATCGGTCCCTGATGGTTTCAGTCTGTTGCCTCGAGTGAGCATGTTGAATACTATCCATAACTCTCATCAATAACGCAGAGAGGATGAATTATTTTAGATTGTCAAATAATCCTGAAGAAGTCAATGTCTCTTATTAGACTACAGAAGTTACGGTGTTGCACGTGCAAGAGAACGTAAATGTGATTGTTTTTTACAAAGCCTGTTGTAGGAAACCTAGAGACTGTCGATCACTGCAGTCACCGCTTCGTCGGGGCACTGGCACATTAACAGACGGGTTAGGAATGCAATTATAAATAAGATAAATTGTAAGAATTATCCACAGATTAATCGATAAATCATTTTGTTTGTAAAGTGTTTAAAAATAAGAATACAAGTTCCCCAGACCCCCCAATGAGATTGGAGCCAAAAGAACAACAGGCAACATAAATGGAGAAAAGTCACTTAATCATGTAAACTTTTTGAATTTCGTCTTATTTCTTTATCCAGTTGAAGTCGCTTGCGTAGTTGTAAAAATCCTGTTTGTCCTGTCTTTCAAACTGTGAATAAAATGATTTAAAAAACACCTCCTCATTCCATTGGAAAGTTTTAGAGCTGACATTGAGTCTCCCGCAGATTTGATGACGTCAATGACAGAAACCTTTGAACCTTGCGTGACTTTAGGGAACCCGGTCCCGGTGGCGGCCTGCTTGTGTTGGTTATTATTCTACAGTGGGGAAGCTTCCTCCAGTTTCCCAACACAATATGGGGGGAAATCCTGGGAGTGAAAGATAGAGAGGCATCACCCATTTAAAAGGTCATCTCCCAAGCCCCTCCCTCCTTCACCGTAGCCAACCACGCTTAGGTGTTGAGATGTGTTCACTTTAAATAGATCCAGCCGTGTTTAAACAATCCACAGAGTTCGGTGGTTCCTGTGTGTGTCACTAAGCGACTCCAACCACTGACTGATGATCTGACAACCAGAATTTGCATCATGTTTATACAGGTATTTATATCCAGGACATGTAAAACAATCGGATAAAATAACCACCGTCAAAAGTGAACACATTGTTCCAGGATATGATGCTAAAAGTGGACACGAATATCTTAACTAGGGCATCGCAAACTGCAGGTGACTTGTTTTTTCTGCTTTGTCCTCCTAAAATTTGCATGAAAAAGGCAGCACCTGAAATGAGAAAAGAGCCTTTATAAACATCCACGGCAAAAGCTGTGTGGAAGAGGGATTAGTGCAGATCTCTGGCTGGAAGCAGCCGATTCGGAGTTAATGAGACCGATTAGTTCCCAATGTGTGTTCAGGGATTAGCTCGCTGTCAACCAAGAGGTACCCTTCTCATTTCAAGCGAGAGGAGAGGAGAGAAAGTGGAGAAGGATGAAATGTGAGATTTGGAGGATGGGAAAAAAGGGGAGAAATGGGTGATATCATCTGGGTAATGAGTGACTAGGAAACATTTGATAAGAGGACTTGACAGTCTGGGGGCCGGACGTTAGTGAGACGTTAGTAAATCATTCTTCAGCAGTAGGGCGAGGTACGGATTCACCGATGTATCAACCGAAACATTTGTATCAGCAGATATCAGCCTTGCTGGTTGACATTGGTCCATCTGCAAATGGCATGGCAGTGGGCGATGTTTATCTGTTTATATGTGTTGACATTAGACACACATGAATATATCTGCTGACTGATGTGTGTTAGCATGAGCAGGTTTGTGTTTAAGTTAGCCACTCATATCATTCTCTTTACACATGATGGTGGAAGAATAAAAACTTACTGATGGAGTTTTGTTTGTACAATTCAAACTATGTAGATGACAAACTAACAGAGGAAAGCGCCAGCTATTTAGGACCCATGGACACTTAGTGGTCACAATACACCAGAGGACACAGACCCAAAGACAAAACAGACCCAAAGATCCGGTTCATTTTAGGACTGCAAGTTTATCACTGTGAATGTGACATAACACTGCAGGGAGTTGGAAAGATCATCTGAAGATTAAAAGATTCTCCAGAATCTGAGCTTTGGAGATCCAAAATCCAAAAAAGTATTTATTTTGGATTCTTCTGCCTACGAGGTCAGCTGAGGTTGCATGACAGAGGAAACAGAAACAAAACCCTAAGCACCGGTTATTAAGAGACTCATCTCGGTCAGTCGGGTCTGGTATCACGCTCCACAATACAGATCTGTTCCTGGTGCGCGCATGTGTCCACGCTGCTCGACAGACGCGTTTCTGTCCAGATCCATCAAAGTGTAAAATCAATCTAATAACACGCGCGGTCACAACAAGCTTCCCCATCAAGTCAGAATAAGATACATCACAATGGATGATTGCACACCAATAGCAAATGTCAATGTTGGTGTCACAATTCTGATTACAGTTCTTCTATGAAAGAGCCAAGGCATCGCAGCCGTTTACTGATCCGCTGATCCATGATCGAATGCTGACCCCCAGCCCACTGTTGCTCTGCAGCCTTACACACCCATTCAACTCAAACAAACAACCTTCATACCTCAAAATGAAAATTCTACTTAGGAAATGTTACGGTGAAAGAATCGCACAGACGACACATGGCTGCAAATTAAATGATTGTGATACATTATAGGAAAGAAGACAGTGTCTGTAATTAATGCATTCTCCTGATAGGACAGTTGGCAAAGAGATGGACGTTTTGATTGAATGTAAACATACAATGTTTGCTGCTCCATCATCATCCCTGCACTTATATAATATCTGTCGGTTTAATTTCTGCACGGGTTGACAAGGTTGACAATGACGTCGGGGGCTAGCATTGTCCTTTTAGAAAAAACATTTAAGCTGTCAAATCCAAGACAACGCTTCAGTATATTTACATTGCAGCAAGCCAAGTACGCCCATAAAACTCTTACTCTATATTAAATCTGGTGTACCGGCTGAACTGGACCATTGCCTTCGACATAAATTTGTTCCAATAAAAAATATTTACAGTGAGGGCTTGGACATTGGGACGTTGTTTCTTCAAACAGATGTTGCTGTTAAACGTCTTAAGTGCAGCCATTACACAGGTAATTCAATCATTTTGCATTGCATTGGTGAAAATGCTGAGAGGTTTTAACATAGTAACAGCAGTAAGACAGGGAGGAAAGAAATATGAGCTATTGTGGCTAAGATGAAGCAGGAGGATATAGATCATCCTTATATATGAAACAGATTTGACAAAAAGCATCAGTGATTGACATGAGAGTACACTGACTCAGGCAAAGGGACTGGTTTCATTAAAAGCCAAGGCTCCTGGACTAATAGCTCCCAGCAAATGTAATTGCGGAACATATTCGGTCTAATCGATCTTCATCAGACATTTTCCGATCAGATCAGGTTTCTCTGCTCTGATCGAAGCCTCGCTCGGATCAATTACTGGGAGCTATTATGACATACGCAGATGTTTTGTCTTAGTATTGGTTTGAGTTTGATTTTAGACCCAGCACCTGTAGAAGTTTTAGGATGTGCATACTGTTATGTCGAAAGGACTTAGGTTTTGGTGATGGTTAGGTGTAGCTAAGGTGACTTGTTGGGGGTTAAGGTAAAACACAACACGGAGTTTTGTTACACCCATGAGCATAATCGAGGAAAAGAAAAAGCGATACACTCGCATGTCAGCATCTTCAGACAGCTCAGCAGCCCCCTTGAGCAAACATAAAAACTGTTCCTGTCAATAAAATATTATGGTTCTGAAAAATAAGTCCGCGGCAAAAGACGACACAACACAAGATTAGTGGTGGACTGTTGGCGGCTAGCAGTTAAGTTCAAGTGCCTCAATGTGGAGCGAAGAAGAAGAAAGCCCCAAACTTAACGTAAAGACTGATGACAGGGCGGCCAGGTGAAAATGCGGCTTGAGAAGAGAGGAGAGAAAGCTTAACTGCAAACACAACACCTATGTAACTTACTGACTTAAACCCACGACAAGAGAGTATAAATGACAAGATTTAACTGTGAATAGTCTTTTGTTTCCGTTTTTATTTTGGTCCGGTAACAATTAACCTGTCTGTCTTTCCCCGTCGTGGCAACCACGAGAAGTGTAACCTTTTGTCTTTACAGGAGCTGTAATAGTCCGTTAAATATAAATTCAGTCTTACCTGACAGCTTTAAAACGAAGTCCAGGAGATGAAGCTGCATATGAAACCAGCGGGTGCCATCAGAAGGCGCGCGAGCTCTCCTTGCTCCTCTCCAACTGTCCCCGCTCGCGCGCGCGCGCGCGTGCGCTGCTTCGAGCGAGGACGCCCCGCCCCCCATCTGCCTGTCACAAACGCCCACGCGCTCGATCATCTTTTCAGTTCCCCTCTCGGATTACACCGCAGTATGCGGACTTAAATTGAACCCATCAAAAAAACTAGACTCCAACGTTGAAGGAACAGCAACACGCGGTGTAACTTTACTTGCTTTTATTGCATGAATTGTAATAGCTGCAGAGATTGTACAGTTGGGTGTGAAGCCTTCCTGTAGTGAACAAAGATGGACATTCAGATGGCACGGCTTACTTCATTCACCTATTTCAATGATTGGTGCCAGATTGGATGAGCGCGAGGGGACTGCTCATTAACATTTAAAAGGAAAGTGCTTCTTGATTCACTGGTGAATCTCCAACTCTGACCCAACCAGGTCACCCCCTTACCCAAAACATGACCCAATCAGGAAGCACTTCCTCTCGAATGTCTAATAAACTGCCCATCCCGCATAAAGAATTTAGCATTTTCTCCATGTCCGTCTACCACAGGACGAGCGCTTATACACTGCATTTAAACCGCTAAAACTGAAGCACTGAGAGGCAGGGGGCATGTAGGTACAGTTCAGCATCTCAAAACCAAATAGAATCGGCTGTAAGAAAGTGCATGGGTGTGCTTTTCTTTCCAGAGTGGCGGCATAATATAGAATGCAAAGGTGCTTTTTATTGCTGACTGTGTCAGATTAGGACAGTAGAAGAGTTGTCGTGTGCTTTGTTGTGTTACTCCAAATCCTCAGTTTAACACGATTTTGATGCTCATTCAATTAAGTTTTAGGGATTCTATCAAGCACAAATATGATGCAGAGATAAACCAATCAAATGCAGTATAAGAGCCCAGATCTGTGGAGATGTGGACTGGGGCGATGACTCCATCTACAGGTTCGTTTTTGTACTGCAATGACAGAGAGGGGGATGACATACTGTTTGTTGCCATGACAATTTATAAAATAAAGAAAAAATAAAAAATCAGCTCCCTTTTAAAGTAAGTCGACCAGCCATATATTAAAAAAAGTTATCATTATATGACTAGTAAAATGGTCACTAAAACTTTCCAAAGTAACTTGGTCCCTCGACTGTCATTGAAAAAAAAAAACGACCCAACGATATATAATAAAGGTGGCATTTTTGCTGTACCTGAATTAGCCTGTACCCGCCCCCACCTCCCAGCAACTTACCATATTTCAAGATATAGGCTCAAAGGGTTAATAATACATATATCCATACTATGTTCATATAATTAATAAAAAAATAAATACATTTAACAAATACAAATGATTTTTTGTAGCAAGTAAATTACCAAAGGAACAGATTATCACCCACAGTTGTATTGTTAACACATTTTTTTTTTTCAAGTGTAGGATTTTTCAGTAAAACCATAATCACCCTTTACTAATTTAAACCTGCAGCCTTAAAGCCTCTACACTGTTGTGGCTGTGCTATTGAGCTGGGATGAGCTTATCGAGCTCCGTCCAGTCATCTATAGGGATGTACGTGAGCGTCGGCTCACTGAAGGCTGAACGTTAACGCTGTTACACACTTACAGAGAGAAACCAAAAAAGTAAAAGTAGATGCTGATGATTGGTGTTGGCAATGGGACCCAAAAAAGCTGCGGGCACAAGATGTGTACGTATACATGTCATCAATCGGTTTATCTTGTAAAAAGATCATATGAAACAATTTCCTCATGTGTTTTCAGCGTTTTGTTTTTTTTTTAGTTTTTTTTTGCGTATATGTTGTTTTTTTTTACAAATCTTTGTATAACCTGTTTAGACATAACAAAACAGATTAAACCAACAGAAAAATCAACCAACATAAAGAAACCTCATGCATAAGTTATACTCCACTCTTACTGATTGCATCTGTAAGTTACCGTCTCACAAATGCTAAGCAATCTTTAAAAACAGTACATCTGTTCATCATTGTTTTTTGTACATTTTTAAGCCATTTGCCTTTTTTCCACCTTTTTCTTTTTTTTTTTTGCTAAAATGTTTTGTTATATTTTTCATCTGTGAAAAGTCCAGCCAGCAGGTCCACGTTTTTGCTCCAGAGTAGATTCTAATCCTGGACAGCAGGAGGCGCAAGAGGCGTGTCATGTAGGTGCTGGAGAGGAAAAACGCTTCATAAAAGAAGCTGTTTGGAAGCAAATGAGCATCTAATCCTTTACGATTTCAGTCCAGGTCAGAGAAATTAGACCAAAATTCCTAAAGCATTTTTTTTTGTTCTTTTCTCCAGCTCGACGTTGCTGCATGTCGACAAAAAGCCTGACAGACAGATACTGTAGAAGTTTTAATACGACTAACAACCTCCCAAGGCTGGAGTCTGGCAGCAGCAGAGGGACAGGAAAGAGGGGCAGGTGAGGTGACCCCTATCTGCAGAGGTCTTCCTGTGTGGACTCTCGCACATTTTTCCTCTTCTTGCTGTTGCCTTGGTGGTGGGGCTTGTTGCGCTGATGACTTTTGTTGCTTGAGGAGGAGCTCTGCTGCCCGTGATGGCCGCTCTTTTGGTGGGAACGAGACATCCTGGCCTGTGGTAGAGTGCAAAGACAAGTTCAGAGTTCCTGCAGGATTTCCTTGTGCTTCATAGATAATGTGAGAAATTTAAACATTTAAGGTGTTACTCTCTGGTGTTGTATATTATGTGTTGTATGAAGATTCAAAAGGTAAAGCTGAGCGCACCTTTCCTCCCTTGTTGCCTCCAGGCGGAGTGCTGGCAGTGTGGCTCTGCGTTCGGAGATTAGTGACAACAGCAGACTTTTCTCTGTGGCTGCTGGAGCCCCGACCCGACTGCTGCTTGGCCGTCTTACACGGCGTGCCATCCGAGTCCTGGGAAGAAACAGCAACGGGATCTTGTTGCACATGTGATTTCAAAATAATCTGACAGGAGTTTTGTGTTTGAACAGAATATTAAGAGAGCAGAAGTAGTTGTGCATTTGTGTCATTAATATGATGTAAAATATAGAATTTTAAGGCTATGTTTAAAATGCCTTGTAAAAGTGAACTAATTCTTTCCATCTTTTGCTCACATGTGGAATAGATCGGATATCGACTATGCATGTGTTAGCAGAGGAGAAGCACAGGGAATCAAATATTCTCTGATCTGTTTCCGGTGTAACTCAAATGGGGAAATAAATCCAATATGAATCAGACATCTGCCAGTGCGACTGTCATCTAAACAGACGGATCGGATATTCCCTGTCATTACATCTCGCATGTCAATGAACACGCAACGTTCTCAGACTTTGTCGCATTTTAATGAAGTATAATACACATCCTTCTGAACTGACGTGCTATATCTGCAAACATCACCACGCAGGCCCAAGCTGCAGTAAGGTCTTGTCTCTTCCCCGCCCAATGAGACCTTTGGGCCTCTAGTGATGCTTCGTAAGGAATAGCAAGACATGCATGTGTGTGTGGATTCAGGACTGACCGCATCGCTGGAGCTGGAGGACGAGGTGGAAGGCGACAGCGGAGAGGAGGAGGGAGAGGAGCGCAGTGACGGGGATGGAGAGGAGGAGTTCGAGGACGTTTTACTGTGAGGATCTGACGGCAGAATCACAACATCGTCGTCTGGAACGTTGTTGTTGCATTCATCAAGCTGCTGGGACTCGAACAGTGTGACGTCATTTCCTACAGAGACAAAGTGATGCTTTCAGTGCCTTGCTGGGTCCAGCCCTCATCAGGTCAGAACAGGTTTCAAAACATATCTAATCAACACAAATAAGTTGAAAACAGTTCAGACGTACTGTTGAGGGGCAGATCGTTCTGAGATGGGCTCCCCCAGTTCTTTCTGATCCATTCCCTGTACTCGTCGACTTCAGGAGTCACCCGGATTATTCGGCCCAGTATGCTGTGATGGGATACGCAAAGAGGTATATCAGTCTGAAAGCAAAAGTAACTGGTAACATTTTTTTGTTGTCAGTTTAATAAACTGAAACACTGAACACAAACTCCACCCCGACAAGAACTTGACTGCTCTCATGGTTGACATGTTCAACTAAAATAGCAATACGAGACACAATAATCTGACAGGCTGAAAAGATGCTGTGATCGATCAGGGGCCCATCTAACTCTGAGCTTCTTACCTCTCACTGTCATTATTGGGATAGTACTTGGCGATGGGCGACACAGCGTGGCTGAGCACCACGTAGGCGTAGTCAAACGCCTGCTTCACCTGCATGGCACCATATGAACTCCGGCCAACATCGTTGTCTGTTGGACACGAGACAGACAAGTCAATGCCACTGTACTTAACACTCGTTTCTACTGTTACTAATCCATTCTACCGAAAATGATGCATTTTCAGTTTTGATATCAAACGTAAAAAAAGAAATCTGCTAAAACAGATAAAAGCAGTAGTAATGAAAGTCTTAGTTTGACTGATCTTCAGCGTTTTTGTCTTACCTGGCTGCAGTGGATCCTCAATGTAGAGCATAGAAGGCCTGTAGCCATCCATCATGTTCCTCTGAACCTCATCTTTGGCAACGTAGCAGCCTCCGTCTTTTATCCTGATGCCTGTTTTCAGGTAGTTAAAGTGACGACCGTAGAGCTCAAAGAATTCAATGAGCAGAACTCCGATGTTGATGTTCGGACTGCACACGTCCTCCCTGCAGTGCAGCTGGAAGCAGAATATAGTGAAGGTTGATGTTAGAATGATTGAGAATGGATGTCGAGGGTGGACAAGTTCCAGACATAATCATTCATCTGTCAAGAGTTGTGGATTATGACCAAAGTGTATCCGACCTGCAGGAAGCTCACAGCCATGAGGAAGAGGCTGTAGGAGCCGATTCCTCCGGTGAAAACTTCATTGAGGTCCCTCTGCAGCAGGAACTGTTTCAGCACCAGGACCAGGTAAGGCAGTACAGGGTATTTCTGCAGGACCAAAGACAGACAAAGCAAGGACATGAGAAATACATTCTCATGTGCACAACACCTTCTACTGAACTGATCCTTACTATAAAAAAAGGTATGTTCCACTCAAGACAAGCACAACCTGAAATTTAGCTTTTGAGGTTTGTTGGCGAGGCTGTTTCAAGTGAGACAGGACATACAGGTTACTCTCAACATCTCACAAAAGACATTATTTTAGTGATTTTGTGGCAGCACAACCATCGATTCAAGCAGCACTCATGAATGTTTTATACTTCAGTGCTCGTGAAATTTTCTTTGCCCTTCTGTGTGACATCTTATGTGCTTTATGTAAAGCACTTTGAACTGCAATTCTTGTATGAAAGGTGCTATATAAATAAAGTTTATTATTATTATTATCTTGATGCTTCTTCTCGTGCACCGGGACCACTAAGGTGGAAGGACGGGTGCAAACAAGTAGGAAGTAGAGCCCTGGTAGTGCATACTGTACCTCCTTGAATTCTTTGATGAGCCGAGCTGCTTTCACGCCGCTCTTCACGTTGAAGCTGATGTCCACCTTAACCTCAGTGAAGGAGTCGGTCAGCTTGATGATGGGAACCTAAGAACACAAGAATTCACATTTAGACAGGAAATCACTTACGACCAAGGGGACTACTTGATGGCCAGGAGCATGTGCCGTACACCATTTATATAATTTATATACTTATATCACTTTACAGACAATCATAGAAATATATAGAACTACGAGTGTGTTCTTGTTACCAACTGAAAATCCTGCTCAAGAGCAGTTGTGCGTTAATGCTACTCAAGGGAATCCCCTGTGCACATACCTGTAAACAAGGGTTTACAGGTATGTTCTAAACCTAGAAACTGACAATTAGCACTTACAACCTAGCCTGCAATGATGTCTGCAGAAAATCTACCACAAGTCTGACATTATCATTTTTGTCTTTACATTCTTACGTGATGCAAACGGCGACGGGGTGTCAAAGCCCGGCCACAGCTCAGACACACTTATTTAATGTTGTGTGTGAACTGTGTGGTGCGAGTGTATTTCTGAGAATACTGATTCGTTAGAAATAAATCTGTGAGGAGAATTTATTACATTCCACTCGAATGGGATAAAATTTGTCAAGAATCAAACGTCACAGGAACCTGCTAGAACTCCATGCGAGCGAGTACAGTCTTACCGTGGCCTTGTCCAAAACTTTGATGGAGTTCTCATCTGCAACATTCCTCTTCCGGAGAGCCTCTTCCAGTGTCCACAGTGGAAGTGTTTCCCACTTCCCAAAAACCACCAAGTCAATGTCACTGAGGAAAAAACAGATGATGAGATATGATAGGTGTCTCATCTCCAATGCATAAGAACAATACGTCATGTCAACACACATTGCAGAGTACTTAACCTTGTCACGACAAACTGATGGGGTGGATTTATAAATCACCTTTGTACCTTAATGCTGCTCAAAGAGCTTCACAATGTTGTCTCACTCACACTCACATTCACACACTGTTGGCAGAAGCTGCTGTGCAAGGTGCCAAGCTGCTAACACACATTCATACACTGATGGGGAAGCCATCAGAGGCAGTTTGGGGTTCAGTGTCTCGCTAAAGTACGCATCGACACTTCCAGGAGCCGGGGATCGAACCAGAAACCTTCCGATTACTAGGAAACCTACTCATCCTGGGCAAACAACTGCATGAAACAGTGCAGGACTTACATCAAAATCTGCCTATTATAAAATAGAAAAAGAACTAGAGGGTGATATCTTTCAACACCGTGATCTTCCTCCGTCTTTCAGTGCGAGCTGAGACCCTCTACAGCAGCTCTTTTTAAACACCCTCTGTACGGTAGATCACTGCAGACAGACAGCTTTGCTGCCTTCTTGTGGACAATCATGCAGAGCTTAAGGAAGCCAGCCAACATGTCTCTTGTACACTACAGACACACAATTATGTTACACACCAGCACCACCTTAAAAAAAGACGAGCATTAAAAACAAGCGTACATTCATGTAGTTTTCCCAACTGTTCTTTTGGAATTGCAAGTAAACGATGTTTCTCCACGTATCCCTGATGGAAGAGTGTCAGTCTTACTGTCGAAGTAGCGATAGAGTTACTGAGGCACTCAGCCTGCCGCCGTATTGCTCTTTTAATCAGAGAGCCGGTAGTCGGTGGCGTTGCCTTGTCTACTGGTGGATATGAATTTATGTGGTGGGGCTTCTGAGGGAGCACTGAAGGGAAGGATGCGTTTGAATATTAACAAGCTTTCCACAGAATGACTGACTATCTTTACATCAGAACAAACACTCTGAAAATGTCTCCAGATAAGAGACACGCTAAAAGAAATCCACACACACACACATCACGAACTGCCATGCACGCAACTCCCCACACACAGCTTAGTCCAATTACAGTGCTGGACACGGACTCAAGAGTCCAACTAATCCAAGTGACATCTAAGTGTGTGTGTGTGTTTAGGGGCCAGTTATTTGTTTGTGTGTGGGGGCGGTTGAATGTTTCTGTGTTTGTTTGTGTGTGTCTGTCATCAGTGGAACGCCTCTGTTTGAAGTTTCCAGAAGATTCAGGGTCAACAGCTCTGTAATGAATAAACCATTCGATCCCAGAAACGAAAACAAATAATAATATTCTGGCTAAACAGAGCCGGTTCTCCAAAGCTGGGTGTTTTTGGTCCCAGGCCAGTTCACAACCACAGTTAGGAGACACACCACTGGTTTCGTTCTCTAGGCTGCAAATGACTCACCTTGTCGGCAGATAAAGACCAGTGCTGAAGCTCCCAAACACTTGGACCTGAGGGAGATAAGACACAATTATAAACGTATTGTTTCCTCAATTCATTTAACTACATTCATTTATATAAATAAATCAACAACCAAGACATCACAAACGTTCTATCATTGTGTGACCCTTGCTTTATTCTTTTAACACTCCTAAGGCACTCTAATAGCTCTTTCTAGTGGACTAAGGCGTGGACCAGGCTGAGGACAAAATGTTTCACCAAACGAGCATCAGGGCGGCGTTGTTACATTTTCCCACACAGAGCTTCACCACTAAAAGAAACCTGTTCTCCAAGCTGCCTAAATATTATTCCACTGTTCAACAGAGTGTTGACTCAATGACAAGCCCTAACAAATTTAACAGGCGTGGTATAAAAACTTTGAATCAGGGAAATCAACAGAAAGAATGTGTCATTTGAAGATTGGAAAATAGCTGAAAAGAAACAGATCAGGGCGGCTCACCTACACAAGCACATATTTTTTCGTTCCGTGTTGCATTGATGAGGAAATTGGCATCCAGATTACACACAAAATAACCCTTTAAGCCACTGATCCATTAACCTGCATACTGTATATAAATATATAAATAACTTTAACCTCCCACCTTTTAAACCTCCCATTGAGCAACACACAAATTAGTGTCTAACAGAAATAGCTTTAAGCCCTGACCCCATATTCACTCGGTTAAACCTCTTCTATAAATCCCAAATCAACCTGTAGTATAAACTCTGGTTTACAGCCCAGTCACATGTCCTCGACTAAGCTGCTTGCAGAGCCGCGTTTGTAGATGAATAAATAGTCGACCTGAAGACTTGTAGGAAGGTTGAGGTAATGACAGGCAGACGTAAACATTGTCTCACCCAGGGAGGACTAACGCAGACGAGCTTCGGCTGCAGCTGATTTAGACAAGCATCCAAAGAGTTCACGGTTCTGTGTGGCAGCGAGATTGTGGAAACACTCCTGAGTGTCTGGTGGACATTGATGCATCCAAGCTCGCCAATTAAAGTAGCATCACGCTGAGGTGTTGAACAAGTAGCCCTTGATCGTTCAACGAGCCGCAGTGAAAATGAAAGCTGGGCAGGATTGCAACAGTACAGGGCTCCTTAATTTAGGAGCTGCTAAGCTCAGAGGGGAGACGCTGCTCTATCAGCAGGATCAACATCAGTGGGTAAAAGAATGCCTGAGGTATTGCTGATAACATGACCCAGACAGAGAATAATGCGACAGAGGAAAAAAAAAAATAAGATTGTGCTTTATGAAAGGCTCGGGCTCACAGTGATCAGCTTGCTGTTGAACACAGGCTGACTTCTATAGTAACTGTAGCTGTTGAGTGTTGTAAATTAACGAGGCCTTTGTGCTCCAGTAATTTGATCAGGGTACCGAGCAAGTGTACAAACTACTTCTTTCAGTGTATATAATTACATAGGGCCGCAAACCTGGTGGTTTCTGCCAAAAGAAAATAACCTAGAGTGATGCATGGTGTCCTTCCAGAGAAGATTTCAGATAACGG
>CAAKHC010011321.1:31884-43686 GCA_901007825.1 Macroramphosus scolopax
ACTTGCGTCCAGCCGGGGATAGTACTCACCCAGAATATTGATAGGTGGGTTCGACTTATTGCTGAACAATAACCCGATTGGGAACGCAGGACAGTTGGGGAAACCACTGACGTGTTGTGCACATAAAAACTACACTTGACTCGACAATAATAGCTAAATATGTCAAAGTGTAATTGAAACAGACTTGATGTAAAAGGAGGACGTACATGAAGCATGTGACTTAAAGGGATAGTTTGTAAGGTGATGCACTCGGCCGTCTTGTCTCGTAATACCACTTTCCTGAAGAGGTGACAGTGAGTCACTGTAGCCGAAGGAGCTGTGACTGTACAAAAGGGCTGCGTCTGAACTCAGGGAGTTAACTCTCTGCAGAGATCTTCACTGGGCAACACCTGGGAAAATGTTACAGGAGACTTGGGGCGTACCATACTGTAGTGGCCTGAGTCCAGACGCATGTCCAGACCAGCCAGACTACAGAGGAAACTCCTTCCAGCCGCAGTGATCTCATTCTATCAGTCACAACCAAAAGCTTGTTACCACAGGTGGTCACAGCTGGGACTGGAGAAGTTAGAGTTTCATCCCTTTGGCTCATGCTAAGGAAGGTAGCGTTTCCTTTTTTCTTACAATCGGTGTGGACGATTCAATTTAGAGGGAAACTTCATTCGTGGCACACTGAGAATATTTGTCTGTGACCATATGTACCTCAGCACTCGGCCACAGGTTGTGGATGACGCCTTTGATTCTGTCCACCACCTCCAGCCTCATCTTCTCCTCCTCCGGCCGTGGGGAGATGTACTGATAGAAGTCAGTGATCTCTTCATGTAGCCTGTAACAACACGAGACACGACATTAGAACAGGGGTCAAATTAACATGCACACACACGCCAGGAGAAAATATGGGTGTAGTCCAAATGATTAGAAAATGAAAATGATTTCTGAGACATTAAATAGATAAGACTATCAGATAGGATGCAGCTTCAGTGGTACCATAGTCCAATAGGATGCAGAATGTGAGATAACTCCAGTGCAGGTTATTTACAGGGTTTAACAGGCAAAGTAGCTTTTACTCAACTGACATGTCACAAATCAATATTATTTAAAGAAGAATCAAAAACAAAAGGAACTCTCCAGGGTCAATACACATTTTATAAAACACATTAATGACTTTCACAGGATTTCCATGACCTATAAATCCTGACTTTCTTCCTGTAGAACTTGATGGTGATAAGTTATATAAGTCAGAGAAGAGCCAACAGGCAGGGTGACAAGTTGTGACTCCAGATTTTCTTTCTGAAAGCTTTTTGACATTTTTTTGACATTCCCGTCAAGATTCTTGAAATTTTTGGGGCGTAAACATTTACGCTACTTTTTCATGATTTTTACAGTTATTTGAGGCAAATCTTTATCTCAGAAAAACCCATGTCAAAATGTACCAAATTGTATTTAAGTATAATTAATGATAAGCTGTGTGGTTTGATACAGAATAAACATTCACTTAAGTAAATTAGGATCAACCAATATAGATTGTCTGAACATGTACTGTAATATATGTTTTTGTGAATCACATTTATGTGGACTTTCCCTTTACGTCCTAGTTTTTGTTATTTTTCCAAAACGTCTCCAGGCCTGGAAATGACTAAATTCAAATTCCTCAACTTTTCCAGTTTTTTATGACCCTGTAAAACTCTTGTTTGTTGTACGGTGTTCTGAAGTTCTGTGTGTTTTATTTTTACATCCATGATTCTGTTTTTATTTCTGTGCACAGACCTCCTGCTCTTTGCCCTTATTTTCATTTTATTGTGTCTTGTTTTCGTGTGTGTGTGTGTGCGTGTGTGTGTGCGCCATCAGTAAAACACTCGGAGGAGAGGACAGAATCTTGGGCGACCAGAGAAAACCTGGATTTACTTGTTAACAAGAATGACGACAGGACAGACGAATAAAATGGTACAATAAATCATTCCAAGTACATTATTTCACTTTTGGATTCAGCCACTGTGTCAGCAGCAGAGGAAAATGACACAATAAAAAATGTCAGGGTCTGGGTGTCAAGAGTTCCCTGAAAGATGTGGATGCTGTGTCACAGTGACAGGACATGCCTAATAGCTGTTCTATGTTTGTCCGCTAACGTATTTGCATACACTCCAAACAACAGTTGCAATTTGGGGATGACTTGGCATTGTAAAGGGACAAGTAGTTCTCCAAACAAACTGTCTCACACATTGCTCCTTCCTTTTCAGTGGGCTCAGGCTGGTCAGGAAACATCATGGAGCAGAAATGGAGGATTCTTTGCAGATTTAAGTCCAGCAGAGTTACAGAGGCGTCATCAAGCAAGGAAGCCTTTTGTAGTAGGAAGTACCAAAGTATGAATTCATGCAACGGCAGAGTGTTGCCAAAAATAAGTCAAACTTCCCTCGGCAAATACACTCTAAAAAAAAAAACATCAGGCGTCTCCAGGAGTTCTCTAAATACTTCCTGTTGAATTACGGCTAGATTGATGACACTCTGAGAAGTCATCGGTCAGGAGACAATCTTGACTAATATATTCTGTTCTACTGGTATGAATCAAGTGTGATCGGACATTGCACGGTCTTTATTTTGACGTGTTCATTTCTGCTGCTATAGTACAAAAACAATCCTGCACACAGTTGTATGGACTGACCTTTGCCGATAGGGTGGAAAGTTAATAATTACTGAAAACAAAGGGGACGGGGATAGAAGGCTTGTCGCAGTAGACACTCTATGAAGGCGAGGGACGGAGGCAGCTGTGCTCTTAACATTATCAAAAGTCAACCATTTCTTTCTGGTAGGACTAAATGGCAGAAAGGAAATCAGATCTATTGCTGTGCCCCTGTGTAATGTCAGTGCAGAGGTGGTCCTCAGTAAGGGCACGCTCAGCAAGGTTACTGCATTTTGTCCTTGGTGCAGGTCACTCTGCCCACATGCACTGACCTTTGCAGCGACCGGTTTTATCTGCATTCACAAAGACGCAGGAGAAAGTCTCTGTGGGCGGACAAATAAGCACACATACACACAAACAACTATATAAAGCCAGAATAAGGCTAATAACAGGCTTGTTTTCCATGCTCGGCCATGGAGAGAGACAGAGGATGTTTCTGCTTTTATAAATAAAATCAACAAACAAATCCAGTACATACCACAGAAAGTTGGACGAGACTAACACGCAGCGACAAACACTGAGTGACTGGTGTTTGGATTTCACCCCGCAGAGGACTGCACTTTTGTGTGTGTGTGTGTGTTTCCAGGTATTCCTTATGTTGTTGGGACATATATCTGTTTACAGTCACATATCAGAGCTCCAGCTTGAGGGCGTCCCATTGCCAAAGGGATTACAAAAATAGGGTAGGAGAGGATTTAAATACATTTTGGGGCAAGAGGTGCTAGCTAGCTACCGAGTCAGCAGCAGGTGTTTGTCGACCGGCTCTCAATCTGATCAGTTTTTCGCTGTATGTCAGGCAGCGTTGCCAACTCTTACACCAGACATCCAGTTTCCCACACAGTGAAAAACAACTTTGTAACTGATAACACTGTGGCGCGCCACGCTCTCAGCGCAATGCACACGCAGGCAAGAGTGAGAGTTACTATGTTTACAGTAAATATGTAAAATCATGATTGTACGTGTATCGCAATGATCAGACCAAGTATATCAATTACAAATTTTTTGCTTACATTACATTTGGGATGGCCAACAACTGAAGTGATGGAACCAGTACTCTGTGTGTGCGTGGTCTCTTCATCTGATAAAAGTCAAAGTTGGGTTGCAGCAGTACAAGTTTGCTGGTTCATAAAACATCTAGCGTACTTTCAGAATAGATCCATCTTGTCCCCAACCAAATGGTGACCTTGAGAATACAAATCACACCTGCATGACAGGAGCATCTGTAGCTGTACGACCGTTATCAGGCAGACAGTAGCACTGCATTATGTGTGTGCATACGGCTACCAGGGAAAAGATGCAAAAACTAGTTTAAAAGCTCATGACTAGACTAGTTTGAAAGCTCATGAGACACAAAGAAGTAGCTCCCCAGTTTTAACATTTGAGACCAATTCTTCAACTAATGCCTGCTGAAAGATATTCCACCTGAAATGTTCACTTACAGACATCTGATCGGCATTTACAAGGCGCTGGTGATTGATGCTGGAATGTACTGCGGTGAAAAGAAAGTGACAATTACCTTTTGGTAAGATATGCTGCTTTCTGCTCCGAGGCAGGCGCTTTGTGGAAATGGATGAGGAGCCTGCATGCATACAATGCAGCCTAACTGGCTGCTAGCAAGTATTAATGGACTGAGTGGACGTGCAGGGCGTTACTCGAAATTCTGATGAATTGAAAGTTATAAACTGGGTTCAAGTGAATGACAGCACACTTTCACTGTGTTCAATAGTGTCAGGTCAATATACCAGGGGGGAAATGTTCACAAACATCAGGGTCCATGCTGCACTCCTCCATTAATGCAGTGAAAATCAGCCCAGGATTTTTCGCACAATCCTGCTAACAGACAGACAGACATGCCGACAGACAGAAAAACTATCCTTGGCAGAGCTAAACATTTCGGCTTGTATCTGCGACCTTTCGGTCACTACCTGATGCTCTTGGCGATAGGTTAGGGGTTGGAAAATAAATCGACTGGTAAACGGAGAGCTCTAACTTCGACTGAGGTCCTTCTTCACCTCACCACGACAGACCTGTGCAGCGCCCGCATTACCTCTGATACCACACCAAACCGCCTGTCCACCTCACGCCTCACTCGTGAGCAATAAACAAGATATTTGAACTACTTCACTTGGGGCAGTGAGTCACTCCCTGTACTTTACACAATGCACAAAGGCTCGTGGCCAGCATTAATCTTTTTGGTGTGAGTGTACAATAATGACTTCTTCCTTTTCCCTGTGCAAACTGCAGAAGCCCCAGCCTCCATCAAAGGCACTTTAAGTTTCATTTAGCAGGAAAAGAAACTCAGCAGCTACAGTTGGCACAAACACACACACACACACACACACACACACACACACAGACACTCTGCTCCGCTCTGTTTGGATGAAGAAACGAAAGCATAACACAAACATCATATAAAAGGTCTTTTAATGTGCTGAAACAGAATTTTATAAGTTGGAGACATGCAGGATTATATTTGGCTTTCAGGTCTGATGTCTTTTAAAACTTTCAGAAACAACAAGCTCAGAAACAACAAGCTATTTGTCTGTGCAATTTCAGCCGTTTATCCCTTGTCATATTTATTATGGGAATAAATCAGTAATCTTCCCTTATCTGACCGAGTTTTGTTATAATCATACACGCATGAAAAATGGAAACCTTCTAAACAGATACTGCCGCAGCGATAGGTTTCATTTCACAGCAAACAGGCAGCTACTGCTCCCACGTCATGACGTGACGGGAGCAACCATAGATATCCCATCTCGCCCCACCCTCCTTGCACTGAATTACATATCCTGCCTGCCTGGGGAGCACATGCACCCTTGGCACTGCTTATCAGATAATCCCACTTGCATAAATGATATTCATGTTACGTAATCAAAGGGAAACAGGTTTCCAGAGGGCTGAAACTCCTGGAGTAGAATAGAGAAAATGTTTCTTTCCTCTTTTGCGGAAATTTCTACTGACATGATTATATTAAGAGCCACTGAAATTTTGGAAGAGCACCGTGGCACTCGGTGGTTAATGACTGTCGGTTGCTTTTAATGTTAGTAACTGAGATGTTAAGTGTCAAAGCTTGTGCTGATTGCAAATTGGTCTGTGTATAATAAAAGCTTGTTGTAGAGACTGAGACAAATGGTAGCAGCTCCCTGATAGCCGGTCTCACACACACACTAGCTGTGTTTCCATCAAACGTAGCGAACATTTGACAGGGTTATATAAAATAACACATTTTATTCTGAGTTGAGGTTAACTTGACGCTGTATCAATGAAATGACTTTAGATGGTGTGAGTCACAAACTAATGTGCAGGCAGGATTTTGATTTTGCCAGTAAAAGTCTGTTAATGTGGTAATTAATATGTTTTGATGCAAGCGTTATTATGGACTGAATGACACACAGCATGTCCAGTTCTGCAAAAGGGAGGAGAGACAGACACCAACTGAAGGTTTCAACCAACCCCAACAAATATTATCACAAGACACAGCATAAATCTGAACTTAGTTTTGGCTGATTTTCAGACGATTCGGTTCAAATTGGTGATACAATCCAGACTGCTGTGAATCAATGTTGTACATTCAATATATACCTTAAGTGGATGTATAAAGAGACAATCAGCAAGCACATTGCTGCAATTCATGACGAAGTTTACAAATAGGTTTAAAGCTATTGTGACATTTACAGCAATGTTTCGCAAAAACCTACTTAGGCAATCGTTGTTCATTTTCTATTTGAGCAACGTCATTGTCGATTTTCTAAGCTTTCTAAAACTGACCTGTTACCTGAGTGGTACTAAGGCTGTGAAGTACATTTACTAGAAAGCCTCGCTGAATCATTAAACCAAACCACAAGAAGTAATCCACGAGGTCAGGTGGAGAGAGAGTATGATCACTCCATTCCTTTTGCTGTTGCCAGCTTTTTACAGCTCAGTGACACACACACACGGTCACATTTTGAAATATTAAGTGAGGAGCCAGAGTCGGGTCTTCAACAATTCTACACCCTGTCAGGCGAGCACAAGTCTGCCTTCAGGCTGCTGGAAGAATGAAGAATTGGAAAGGAAACGGAAATGTGAAAGAGCAAGCAAGCAAGACAGAGGGAAGCTAGGAAAATTGGAAAAATGGCTCGGCACAAGAATTAAGGTGAAACAGAAAAGTCCAGAGAGAGAAAAGGGAAAGAGAGAGTGGAATGGCCGTGGTGCGAAATGCCTTCATGCGAACGAAAGCCATCTGTTGAGTGGAGTAGGAGGGAGACAAAAAGAGGCTATTGTCACATGACGATGAGCACTACTTCCTGATCGTTCAGACATTTGGACACTACGGTGCCAAAGGGCCAAACTAACAGATTGAGACATCAGTACTTACAAAGTTCTATTACAGAATTAAATCATAAGATTCATGGGTCAACAAAAACACCTGCGTCTCAATGAAGATGCTCTCCTGAAAGATGTTAAGCTATGCGGTCATAATGAAACGAATGCGGCCATTTTTGTGGACTTTTTGTCCCTGAAAGTCCCAACCTCATGAGCTTGAAATGTTGGGCCTCCCCGACCTTTGCAACAAAAGACATAGTGGTGTGTGTTATTTGACACCACTGTGTCTACAGTTGACGGGAGTTGCCAGGAGGCAAAGACGTCACATCTCAAAATTAGGACCAACAGAGGTAGAGGTGTCAGTGTCTTGCGTAGGGCGGATTCATTAATGTTTGATCAATGAACTGATCTGGGGTGCAGAGTGGTGGCCACTGGGACAAACCGGCTTCAGTTACACAGAAGCCCAAACACTGCTGGCTGCTGGCGATGGGTTCGGTCACACATGGGTGAGGCAGTAAGGACTTTGGTCAAAACAGGAACAGGTGGATGATAAATATGGCAAAACTAATGCCAAGACAGGCTTGTTGTGGGCTCCGAGTATCATGTCAGCATGGATAACTATACGCATCTATACCTATTTATTGTCTTAGCTTTTTGTAAATAAAAAATATAAGTAAATTCAATGGAATGTCTAGAAATACATAAAACAGTCCGTTTCTTTTTGAAATACAAAATGTCAATTGAATGTTGGAAATGAAAAAAGGATTATTAATCTGTGCTCATCTTTCAAAAGTGGTAGAATTTGTTAATTGTATTTATTGATGAGAACTAGCTCAAATGGAGTCTTCCAACATTTGTGTTCCTGCGTTGAGGAGTGGCTTGTCGCTTCACTGGTTTTCAAGTGGTTTTCTAACCACTGCCAGGAGCACTTGCAAGTGAAACATGTTGTAGCCAACATTTAAGCTTCAGAACAAACCATCCAGACCCTTTAATAGCAATGGCTTTAGGTTAATTTCCCAAATATTGAGGAAGCATTTTAAAGGACAGCTGTAATATTTTGGCACTGAAGTACCAATGTGAAAAACTTAGATAGCATCACTAAAAAAGGAAATTGTTAAAGCCTGTGTACAGAACACTGTACTCAGTTTGTCAGGCTTAAAAGGTCACAGTCTAAACACGGGCTACGTTGCATGCTGACTGCTTCAGTCTGGAGCATGTGAAGGGTTGGACAGGAAGAAGAAAAAAGTCAAAACACATTCCGCACTACACATGGCACGGATGAGTTATGGAGCGCTGCCTACACGTGCTGTTCAGGGGCGTACCCGTTTCACCTACAGTCCAAGGGACAAGCACGCAGGCTTCTCGCATCGCAGGCGTACTTGCTTTGGCCGAGAGCCAATGAGGGAGCAGAGAGAAAAGAGAGGAGAGCTTGACATAGACGGCAGCGCTGGTAAAGGCTGGATGAACCACAGTTCTAATAATGGAGCTGCCGTCACAGAGGTGCTATCTGGGAGTCATTAATCTCCAATAGACAGTTGCAATAAATGGCAATAATACCACAGGCCAGGTCTCCTCATCGGTGAGCGATTGACAACATATTTTATTAGCGTGCAAGTGACGTTCTGCTTCAACACTCCGAAGTAGCTGTCGACGCCAGGCTTCAGTAAAATAAACAAAAGCGTAGGCTGTACCGTCATTAGAACCATTTTAGGCCACAGGAGCAAACTGGGAGGAGGATGTGACTTTAAAATGACCACATCAGCACGCAAAGGGCAGAAACTCTTTCATTGCATTCATGGATAAGGTAGCAAATAAGGGATGTCAACATTTGAATGAGGTATTTTTTCAGACAGGTAGTGAGGGTGAAGAGGACAAAAAAAAATCTGCATCTTTTCAAGCTATTGGAAAATTGATGATTTAGAAATACAACAAAAATAAAACATTGAGTTTTTAGAACTTTGTGAGCAACAGAACAGAACCAGAACATGATCAGTGCAACCCGCAAGACTGTCATCATTGAGCATATTAAAAAAGAGGCCAAATACCTACAGACAGCCAGCACCAGATGATCAGGGGGCACGGCACTAGAAGTGGAGTGGTTGTCCTGTAATCAGAAGGATCTCCACAGACTGGGTCAAAGAGTCCTTGAGCAGGATGAATGAGGCAACATGGTACAACTCTTTATAATCATTAAGGTAGAAAGGCGCTATATAAAAAGGACATCAGCGCTGTTTGTACCTTTCTCCAAATGGTAAACACAGCGTGCCCCTGTTTGTACAAACTGTGAGCTCTCTGTGCTTGTTGTTGGACATGATACAGACAGACACAACTAAAAAGAAACAAGGAAACCACTTTTAATAAACCATTACGGGAAATTATTATTAAGTTAAAACTCTGGTGAACAAAGCTAGTGTGCCAACACCTTACCTAAGACAAACTAGTCAGTCAATGGCAAGTCAGTGTGACTTGCCATTTCCGTGTCTTACAAAGTTGGTGTGGCCTCTACTTTTAAATAACAAATCAATTGTAAACAAACTAAGCTTGAATATCTGTTAGTTTTCAGGCACATTAAAATGTCCAATCTCCAGGTGTAATGTAGCATGACACCGGAGGGCTACACAGGAAGCAACAGGCCCGTCTATAACTCTGATGAGATTGACTCACATTCTTTGTTATAGAATGACAGGAACTTCGGAACATTGCAGCTTGCTAAAACAATTAGGATCCACTACACAATACCAGACCAGGACACAGTTTGGCAGAGAGGAATGAAGCCACGGCTCTAAAAGGCTACACTCACATCCTTTTGCCCATATAAAGAATCTAAATAACTGTTCTACAGGACCAGAAAATGTGGAGACAACACTCCCTTAAAACTCCCAATGTGATGGGCAGAAACGGAAGGAGCTCGGGTTTCTCGCTCAGAGGGTTGGGCTTTGTTTTGTGGAAGTGAGGCCTTGTGGAGCATGTAAACAACGATCCTCTTCCATCATGAGCCTGGCTGTTTGCTCGACCCACTCAGTTCCAGAAAGACTGTGGGGAGCATAAAACACAATAACCACATGCCTCTGTCTCTCTGGCCAACCCAGATGACCAGATATAGTGAACAGATTGTCCTAAAGAAGAGAACGTTACTCAATCTGAGTTTCCAAATAAAATTTTAGGCTTTACGTCCAAATGACAATAGAAAAAGAGGAGGTACAAAGTAAAATGTTATTGTAAATACTGTAGAAAAAAAGGTTTTAAATTCCTAATTTTTAATCCTTTATGGGAAAATACTCACTGCCACGGCATGCCCATCACGAAATAGCCGTTCTTGCTAGCTGGCGTAAATAACACAAGCAATAAACCAGCAACCAGCAGGCTTTGAACCATTTCATAGGGCAACTGACCAAAACCATCACAACTGTTTTTCAACAGCAACATGTAGATTCACTCCCTAATTTTCATGCTGAACCAGATAGCTCTACCAAACCCCCGCCTTCTGTTTCATCCTCTGACATTTAGAACTCAATCTGTAATCTCAGCAGTGAGTTGGAAGAAAATCTGGGGATTAAATATTGGGAATATTATGGCACATGATGCCGTATGATTTAGGATTAATCGTCAGTTTTTGCATTTCACTGAAAATAAAACAAAAGTGTTAATGTGATTTCTGCTGGCGGAGGTAACGAACAATGTATGTGCATGTATACTGGTATGTTGGGACACATTTAACCTTAATGAAAAGCGAGATTTGGATATTGCCGTTGACCATATTTTGAATGCAGCCCTACCTATGTGCATGTAGTATTAAGCAAGAGCTAATCGGACACAAGAAATCAGAACGACAAAACAGGCGTGCTTCATCATTAACGTCAAGACTGACTAAAGGTTTTCTCCATTTGACAGAATGCAGAGGTTGCCAATGTGTTTGAACAATTGTGTAACTGGACGTTTGTCAATCGACATAGCAATAGTATATTTACTGAATGAGTGGAGGTTTAACAGAACAAAGGTGACTTTTACGTCCACGTGCACAGGACTTTACAAGTGCGTTTCGAAACACATCCCCTGTAAAGCCACAGAGCAGGGTTGGCATTGTCAACTACCGGAGTAGGGTTAGACAGAGAGCCCTCAGTGGTGCTGAGTATGATCAAGGCTCTGAGGTTCAGGTTGTGGTATTAGCAGAGCTAATCACTGAGGAATGTCTTTATGCAAACAGAGAGCTTCCATATTACTATAAATGAGGATCAGCCAAAGACTGAGCCCCACAAGCCGGTGTTCCGCTTGTCTACACATGTCTAACAAAAAAAGGGGTGGATGATCTGTGTGCCTAAAAAGACCTTTAAAACAGAGCCCCACCCAAGAAAACTACAGCAATAATCATATAAAAAACTGCCCATGCTAGGACCCTTAAAGTACACATCAAACGGACAGCTAAAGTGCTATTTGGAAAGCAAGGAAAGTTCAACCACAAGCCACTTTTAACTTTCTATGCCATCTTTTTTAAATGTCAAAATATCCACACACACACAAGAGCTGTTGTCATTCTGAATTCATATTCATTTCTTTAAAGGTGCCTGTGATTGTGAGATAATGATTTTATTACCAGGGCAGCAGCAACTTTGGAATAAAAGCTGCTGCATTGCACTCGGCTAATGGGCCACGATCAAAACATTGTGTCATAATAGTGGTTTAATTTAATACTCTAAAGATTTAGACAATCATAATACTACAGCTCTGGCCCTCTTTTAGGATCCTGCTACTGAATTCATCAAAAATGTAACCAGAGCTCTTATTGGCAAAGAAGATTCAACAACAATTTCATCTGATTAAGT